>OMLF01039269.1:14367-26305 GCA_900302615.1 Holocentrus rufus | reverse complement strand
TTGGATCTCTGCTGAGCTGTGCAATTTTACTCAGTCCTACAAAATGGAACAATAGTACAGGTCTATACATCTCATTTAGGCCTCTCATTCCCGTTCATAAAGCCCTGCACCCGCTCAACTCTGTCCTGCAGCTCCAGCCTTTAATAGGAAAGGGATAAAAAAAAGCCCTTGTCCTCCTGTGGAAATGCATGGAAATGGAATCGTATGAGAAAATGGGCAGCGCACAAATCACCGTAAAATCTAATTAAGCGTACCACATGCGCATAATACACCCAAGGTATTTTTCTCATTGTGGCTACTGAGCCTCCGGTATATCACACAGACATAACAGGCAAAGGAGCTTTTCTTTCCACAAGAGTTTGTTCTGTCTCTCATGGACTGTGGTGCAGATATAACATTATGTATGCAGAGATCAAAGAGATAAATAACCAAGTGAAAATATATTTTTTTCACAGTGTAGAATCTTTATTTTATATGGTTTAGGAGAAAAAGTGATGTGAAAATGTCTTGAGTAGCATCGTGGCAAAGACCGATGGCCTCCAAGTCATCTTATTTTGAATGAATGAATGTGGCAGATGATTAATTATTAAAAGATAATGCATTCATATTCAGCACACGCAACCACACACATCACATTCTTATGCATACATCACTCACACTAACCAGCGTACCATCATGCAATAGTGCTAAACCATAATAATAAATGATGCCATCGCCAGATATCATGACACTGACTTAATTTAGCTGTCATTCTTTGGGACCATGCTATTGCAGTATACAATTACATGCACACACACACACACACAACACAACACATCAAAATCTGTCTGAATTCACTGGAATTATTTATTAATTATTAGTTATTAAAGCATTTCTTACATGCAGAACTGCTCTGGAGACTAAAATAGTCTTATTGGTTCAGTTAAATTTCAGTGGGTGGAGCCAAAGAACCATGTTTTTCATAGCCAAAATGAAACTTTGCTACTAGCTGTTATTGGGAAAAAATACAACTTAATCTACGTCGATCAAAATGAGGACCATTTAGACTCAACTGACATAAACCCATGAAATAAGTATGAATTTGATGGTTCAATCTACATGGTTCTCATTGTCACCCAACTCTGATAAATTACATGATTATTCCACGTTCTTTTGTCACTTGAGCCTTAATAGTCCCCACTTTGATCGACCCACAGTTTTGAATAACGCACCTTCAACCATACATTATCTAGGTAAGTTAGCTTTCTTAGTTGCATACCAATGCATACCTTGCTTTTTCAAATTAGCCATACTAGCCTGTAACTATCTACAGATGGGTGGCAAAATAAAGGAAAAACCAATACAAAGCGTCTCAGTAATGTTTTGGGCCACCACAAGCCTCCAGAACAGCTTCAGATCCAAAATCTCAGATAGGTGTTCATTTAGGTTGAGATCTGTTACAGGCCATAGCATATGACTTATATCATTTTTGTACTCATCAAACCATTCAGTGAGCCCTTATGCTCTGTGGTTAAGGGCATTGTAATCCCGGAGGAAACGACTCCGCTATGATTCTCCGCTCATTTATTCAGGCTTTTCGTTTAATTTGTCACCCCTGTAGATAACCTGCTTAGCAACCCTGGCACCCTGCTGACCTTCCCAGATCATGAATATTCGCATAGGTAACTTATGCTCTGAAAAACCGTGGTGCTTTGGCTCCACCCACTGAGGTGCAATTCAGCCAATGAGATTATTTCTGCCTCCAGAATGTTTGTAAAACTGAAGTCTGCTAACCTCCAGCTTCTCTGTGCCTTCCTCTCTCTGCCAGAGGTGTCTGCAGTTTGACCCGGACTTCACTGTGTGGAGTGCAAAGCAGCAGATCATCTGCTCACTTGGTGAGTCACTGTGGGACGTCTACAACTACGGCCTCTTCCAGCCAGCTGGGGAAGGAAGGGACGCCAAGTTCCTGGAGGAGGAGCGCGCCCTGCGAGAATACCCACAGTCCTTTGAGAAAGGGGTGCCTTACCTCGAGGTATGGGGGTAGAGAAGGTGGAAAAGTGCATTGCTTAGCGATCAAATTACACCAAAACTGACTAATGATTCTTTTACACAGAACTTTCTTTTATGCCTTTATGCCTTATAATGCCTTTTTATATTGCAACATAATCCTGGTTTGCTTTGATGGGCTTTCAGTGATTAGCTCTCAGTGTCAAAAAAAACTCACAACACGCATAACAAGAGATTGTTTAAAAATAATAATAATTATAAATAATAAATGAAAGACCGCCCCCAACCCCACACTTTCTTGTCCTAAAGTTAAACGCCTAAAACTGTTAAGAATGTTAATGCTTAATAACATTGAATATAGGTGAGGAATATAAGTGCCCACACAAAAAAATATTTCAGTCAGCTCAGGTTTGCAGTTCAGCTTTATAGTGGAGTTGCATCATGCTTTGAAACGTCATGACTCTAACAACAAAGCCTCTAAATATATTACTTTTACAGAATACCAACTTGACAGTAAAAATCCCACACACAGTTTTTCACTTGTCCAATATTTAATGATCACACAATGTTTGGGTCATAGGCCTTTGTCAGGTATGACGAATACCAGACTACCAACCCAAAACAGGTTTTGGCACACCCTTTAAGTTCCAATCAATCCGGCTTTATGAAGTGAATGAATTATGGACAAATCCTCGCTAAGGCAACACCAGCATCATGGATTTAGTTGCAACCAACAAATTCAAAACTGAAGCTAATGTTTCCCTGTCTTCTGGAAAGTGGGTTGCGATCTGGTGTGAGATGACATAGATTTACACTGTGGCTTTTCCTGCTGTGAGACAGTGATGTTACAGTGCCCTCTGGTGGCTCATCTGTTGTAAATGTTCATGACCTGGGTGGGGCTCAAATTATGCACTGTGATCAGAAAGGAAAAAACATGTTAGATTATGATGAGACTTTGTATCTTAAAGGGAAAACTCACTTTAAATGTGCTATTCCACCGATCTAGGACGGCTCAGTCTAGTTTTAACATATGCCATGTAGTGGATGCTTCAATCCAAAACACCGTACAGTAGCATGCATATATTTTTAGCCCCAATGGGAATCAAACCCCTTACCTTAGCAGTAATAGTGCCATGCTGTCCACACTGTACACATATGAAGAAAGTGTCCTAAACTTGATATCTTCAACACATAAATCCTGGGGCTTTTCCAGTGACAGTAAACAGGAAGGAGCATTTGTGGAGATGGTGAGAGGGTATAACAAAGGCTGTATAACAGCAATAATGATACCTTTTCAAGTTAGTGGTCGGTAGACTAAAATAAACTCATTTGCATGAAATTCCCAAGCCAAAAAACAAATAAAATTCTAGTTCTAATTTAGAGCCTTTGAATGGAAATGTTTTGATTTTGTTTAAAGGTACAACTTCAGTAATGAATGTAAGTGTGTTACAGTACGTTGAATCAAAGTTTTCACACAAATCTTTCCCCCGGTTCACAGTTTAGGTACAAAACTAGAGTGTACAAACAGACAAATCTGGATGAAAAGCTGCTCGCCAAACTCAGCACAAAGGTACTTCTTTCTTGTCTTCAGAGTATGCACACGTTGCTGCTGTGCTGTATTCATTTCCACTCACAGACATCCTCTTCCCTCTTCCTCTACCCCCCTCAAGGCCAGTCTGAAGAAGTTCCTGGACTATATTCAGACCGGAGCAACAGAGAAGATAGCAAAGATCCTGGAAAAAGGTCTTGACCCCAATTATCATGACCCTGACAGTGGAGGTGCGTTTGTTACTGGAAGTATTTGCTGACTCTAAGTTTGCAGCTTTGTCATTTTTCTTACATGGTCCTTAGCTATCCTTTGGTTTAAAAATAAAAAAGTGCAATGTGCTTTATTTTTCATATTGCTGTGGATAAGTGATGTCACGTCAAATATTGACAGCACAGCCACAATCAAGTTTGTTAGCAGAAAAAAAATCAGCAAAAACATCAGTTGTATGCATCAGGTTTTGGTGTCGGTTCCTCAGAATCAAAGAGCAAGAGCTTTCTTTCTAGATCGGTCACTGGTGCTGTACTTTCTATATCACCATTGTCCTCTACCTTCTCTGGGGGCTGTCAGTGTAAAAAAAAATCACTGACTGAAGCAGAAATAGATGAGACATGTTAATGGAAAATGTATAAAAAACTGTATATTGATGCCTTTGCCCTCTCTCTGGCCTGCCATCTCTCTGTTATCCCCACGGTCCCCTCCTCATCTCTTCTTCCACCCCAACCCCCTTCTCCCTCCTTTTCATGAGTCAGAAACCCCGCTTACTGTGGGGGTGCAGGCGGGCGCACCAGTGGACACCATCAGGGTGTTAGTTCAGGGCGGTGCTCATTTGGACTTCAGAAGCAGAGATGGTCTGACACCCGTGCACAAAGCTGTCAGGACTCTCAATCACACTGGGCTGCTGGTAATGAGAAGGACTTCTCATTAAGTCACACACATGCATGCAAACTGCAGACACTCACCCAGGACAGTCAAGGCAACATGGACAAAAATAATATCCGAAAAATCCTGAGAAATTTAATAGATATATAATGATATGAAACATGAATGAATACATAATACATGAAACTTTTTATGATTATTAATTTTTTTTTTTTTTTTTTTGCTGGTCAGATTAGGGAAGCAATCAGAGGACATAGCTTTGGGCCCTGCTAACTTCGCATGAGCAATTTATTTTATAGACTAAATGATTAATTGGTTCATTAAAAAAAAATAAATGATAGATTAACTGACAAAGAGAATAATCATTAGTTGCAGCCCTAATGCTAAATAATCATATTGCTGTTCACTGCATTTAAAGTTAAAGCAATATAAAGCATGATAAGCTTTAATTTTCAAATAATATTCCTTAATTTGTTGCAGATGTCATTTTGTGAGACAGTTTTAATTGGTATTTTCTTCATAATATGATAAATGGTAATATTGAATTATTGCCCAGACTTAAACCCAAACATGTGTGTGTATATGTCCATATATTTTTTATTTTTATTTTACTCTCGCTTTGTCTCTCTGCCCTTACACACACAAACACATTATAAAAATCACTGCCTTTTTCCCACTCTCCATGCCTGTGCCTCCCTGCCAGGCTCTCTTGACGCTGGGAGCGTCTCCAGACTACAAGGACCGCTGTGGCCTGACCCCGCTGTACCACACCGTGCTGATAGGGGGCGACACCTCCTGCTGCGAGACCCTCCTCTACTACAGGGCGAGGCTGGGGACGAGGGACGAGAACGGCTGGGACGAGTCTCATCAGGTAGCAGCGTTTTCCACCTGATCAACTCAACAAATATCTATCTATCTATCTCTCTAGCTATCTGTCTGTCTGTCTAGCTATTAAGGATGTGAATCTGTGGTTTTCACCACAGATTTCGATTCACGAAAGATTTCTCCTTTTTGGAACACTTTGATTCAATTTAAGTTTGTAAATCACAATTCAAGTCAGCGATTCCATCAGTGCTTTTAGTCCAAATTATATACCCATTAAATAAACACATGCATTAATACCCCCAAAATCTGTTTTTTTTATGCCTTTGTTTTTAGTCTCGTAGTATTTCCTTGATTTTGTTGTTTAATTTTTTTACTTTTTTTGCCTTGATTATTTTAATTTCATTTATTTCTTTCATCAGATCAATTCAGTTGAATTAGCAGAATTTATAACCAATCAGTCAATCTATCTATCTATCTATCTGTCTATCTATCTACCTATCTACCTATCTCAGTCTTTCATCACACCATCTATAAGATGGAACCGTTTTCTACTTGTTTGTGAATTCCCATGTGGTTTCCTCTAATATTTTTATGTGGAAAGACATTTCGGATATCGTCTGTCTCATCTGTTTCTCTTTATGTCAACTTCCTCAGTGTCAGTGCACCGCCTTCCCCTGTTTTATCTGTGTTGTTGTTGTTGTTGTCGTTTACCATCACCCTCCTCTCTCTGTCTCTCTCTCTCTCTTTCTCTTTCTCTCTCTCTCTCACACACTCCTTCCCGCCCCTCCGCTCCCCATCAAATGACATTCTCTCACTCATCTCTTCATGCTCTCTCCTTCCTCCCCTCCTTCTTCTCTCTTTCCATAGCACAGGGATGAAGAGGAGTATGGAATGCAAGAAATACATAAGGTACCCTTCATCCTTAGCATCACTCCATGCCATGATAACGCTCGGAGTCGGAAAGAGACCCCAGATAAAGAGTAAAATGAAAATGAGCTGAGTGAAAAATGAAAAAAAAACGGGGGTAGAATTAAAGAGGTTGCCCCACAGTTTCCTTACAGGTGTTCCAATCAAAATCCTCTCAAGCTGAGCCCCATTCTGAAGGCACATTGGATTTTTATCTCTTTCTTTGATATGGGCAAATGTGGGTACATTGCCTACATCACGTCTCTGTGGCATTCTAGTAAATTTGCGTCTGTGCTGCAAGCCGGTTGTCATGGTATTTTATTTTCGCTTCTGCTCTGCCCTGTGTGTCCCTCCTTTATTTTGTATGTATCTTGTGTTATTTTAGTCCCTGCAGAAAAATATGAGGAAACCTGTCGGCCTGCTGAAGGCTCATTTCTGTTGTTTTAATATTGTGTCCTTTTTTTTTTTTCTTTCTCACCGTCGTGCAAATGTAATCGTCAGCTTTATTCCCTGTGGTCTGACCTGTTTTTTTTTTTTTTATAAGGGTAATTGTGGTCTAAATGTGGATGTAAGACATGTTCTCCCCTTTTCCTTCCTCTTTGTATCTCGCTCTCGATTTCATTTCCCTCTCTTTCTTTCCTTCCGTCTTCGTCTCCCTCTTTCTAACGTGCCGAAACAGTTCTGTACGAAAGTCATCATTTCCCCTTTCCCTTGTCCCGTCTTCTGTACTCTAATCCTGCCAATTTTTGAATCTTTTCATCACACTCCTGACACCGAAAGGCTTGCCAGAACGGCTTTGCCCAGCATTTGGAGCACCTTCTGTTTTATGGGGCAGATACCACCTCGCAAAATGCCTCAGGGAACACTGCACTTCACATTAGTGCCCTGTACAATAAGGCAAGTATGGAAACAGATCCCTCACATTAAACTGTTATTAATTAAACAATTAAAGCGGCTTTTCAAAGAGAACAGCTAGTGTGTCTAAATCATGTTAACCAGTCACTGTCCCTCTCTGACCAATCAGGAAAGCTGTGTCCGTGTTCTTCTGTACAGGGGAGCCAATAAGGAGGCAAAGAACAAGCATGGCCAAACCCCTTTTCAGGTAAAGAGTTCAGGGGTGTTGAATTTATAATTCAGTTGAATTTGTAATTCAGTGTAACAATAACTTTTATTTTTTGGAAAGCTTCAGTTCAGTTAGAATTTGTAAATCACATTTCAAGATGATGTAAGATGATACTTTTCCCCTGAAATGTCAGAAAAAATATCACAAAACAGAATGACTTAAGCATTTTTTATTTTTCAAACAAACATTGCATTCAATGTTGCTTACTGTTCTTTTTGGTTTTTTTAAGAATCGTGAATAAATCAGTTGAATTTCATATCAATTCAGGTCAAAGTCAGAGCGATTCATTCTGTTTATTTCTTTTAGTATTTGAATTTGTAGAATTTATAATCAATGCATCAATGCAATGAATGAATCATTATACCCATGTAAATAATATAAGTGTCAACCCATATATCAATGCATTTTGGCATTTTTACAGAGATGAATGGATGTATTTATTAAGCAAGTTTACCAATCGGTTTGTCACAAACTGCTATATAGAAAACAAAAATGCACAAATGCAGATGAAAACATAATAAAGTGAGAGAGAGTAATGATAAGAAGAGATAGAGCAAGTACATCAGAGATATAACATTTTGTTTTCTTTCCTTTTTATTCAGCTAGCTGTAATGTCTGGCCATTTTGAACTCGGGGAAATCATCAAAAACCACAGAGATTCTGACATAGGTAAGCTCTCATGTCAGACCTGGCCTCTCCTGAAGGGACCATCAAGTCCTCGAGTCGTTTCATTTAACCCCAGTGCTTGCCAATCTTTGCACTAAGATCTCCTGAATCTGTTCGTTCACAGTTTCCATTCTTTCTGCCTCACAACCTTCGTCCTCTCCCCCTCCACCACCTCCTGCCCTCCCTCACTCCTCACCTCTGACCCCTCACCCCTTGAACCCCCGACCATCCCGCCCTCACATGCCTCTATCCTCAGTGCCCTTTTTGGAATCGCCAAAGTATGTTGCCAAGCGACAAGAGAGCGCCCGCACACTCCCTCTCTCCTTCCTCCAATCCTACCCCCTCCTGCGCGCTAACAGTGATAACACCATGACCCAGCCCGACCCTCTGGCCCTGCCCAACAAGGCTGCAACCAGTCCCATCCCCAGACAGGTACTGAGGGTGGATGTGGAGCCGCTGACCTGCACAGTATCTGTGATATTATGATACTCTGTCGATGTTACAGGGCTTTCTCTGTCTTCTTAATGTGCTCAAGCATTCTGTTTGAGAGCAGTCAGACTCTGCTGCTTGGAGCTGTGCGCTGCAAAAAAAGTCTCCATGTTAACAAGTCATTCAGTCTTATATTCAGTCTTAAAATCTTGTTTTGCACTAAACAAGTGCAAAAATCAGCCAATGGGATGAGATAATCCCACTTGTATCCAATGCTAATCAATTTTCTTGAATCAAGTGTCATTCTCTTGATCCTAGTGGGCTAATCTGCCCTATTCTGCCTTGTTTTAACATATTTATACTTGCTCCTAGAAAAACAATCTTAAAATGAGTGAAACTGCATCAGAAACAAGCTGGATTGTCTCAACCCACTGGTGGATTTTTGACGAAAAACAGACTTCAGCACTGAATATGAGACTAAATGTGTTGCCCAAACAGAGTTTTTTTTTTTTTTTTGCAGCGTGGTGCTTTTTGCCCACCGGGACGCAGGCTTTTTCATGTATTTGACTTTGTACGTATCTGCAGAGCCAGCGCAGAGCTTCAGTGGGCGTGAGGAGCTCCAGCAGCCCCAGAAATCGAACTCGCTCCCCGTCCAGAGGGAGAGGAGGCCAGAGCGACACGGAGGAGAGGCATCGCCAGCCACGAGGCCGGCTGGGGTACGTTGAGTGAAAATAGATGGACTGATGTAATACATGAACATAAACAGGGAACTTGACTCCAGTCATGTGTCACAGAGAGAGTCTGCAGGTTTTCATCCCAAATAAAAGACCACACCGGCTCATTTCGCTGATTAGTTCCTCCTCTGTGGCTGAAGGTGTGTAAAATCAGCTGATAGGGCACATAGCTGTTAGCCTCTGAAACTTGTAAATGCTTGAATATTTATAATAGCAAATAAGTAAACATAATCGTTCCCTACAAATGATGTCTTGAGCCTGTCAACAGGATGTATCATCTCTCCAAGTTTCATCACAATCAGCACCTGACATGCCATATTTTAGATAAAAAAATGTTGACCTTTAATTACAGCGCCCCAGTGGAAACGTTTCATCAGAATTAGACGAGTGGTGTCTGAGATGTTGTACAATCATAAGATCAGCCCTTTAAAATTAGTCATTAGAGGAGAAAGACAAGATGCTGTGTTGGTGTTGGAGAAGGAGGTAAATGAACATCAGGATATAGGTTGAAAGCTTTGTGTTTGGAAAAAATTTTTCTTATCTTTCTTTTTTTTCAGATGTTTTCAGATAATTTACTTGAATGAGTCTCTGAATTATATCAGCATATATTACTGTCTATATAGCATAAATTCGTTACAACAAATCTGTCGATAAATTGTCAATACCAGCTGTGTTCTTTATCCCACATGGGAGAAGTCGCTCCTCAGGGTGTGAGTGGGGTTTGCTGTGATTTTCATGGCCTGTCTATAGGCGGCTAGTTAAAATATTTCCCGAGGAGAGAGACAGCTTTGTTTCTGGCACTAATGATCTTTGTGGCAGCGCAGACACGACATAAAATGTGTGATTTGTGGGAAGTTGCAGGGTTCCAATAGTATAGGCTCTTATACATTCCAGTGCAGCTTCCTGTTTGTGTTTAACTGCCTGCTATATGGCTGTGTTTTGGCTTACAACCAGCTGGTAGTCTGCTGCTGCTGCTGGGGCTGGACTGAAAATCCTCCCCTTTGATTTGCTTACATGCAGCAGAAGGAAACACAATTGCACCAAACTGACAATTACAGATAAATTCTACCATATCAGATTTTGTTTTTATCATACCAAGGATGGCTGTGTCTTCTGAGAATTTAACAATGTGAATGTTTGACTCACGGCTTTGACAGAAATTGTTGTAGAGGGTAAAGGGAACAGGGGAGCTCGCACAGCCCCGAGGGGCTCCGGAGCCCATGACAATTACCACAGGGACTGGGCTCGTTTTGTGTGAAAGGAGAGCTGGATGGTACAAAAACATGAACTAAAGACTATGAACAGCAGCAAAAAGCTTTCTTGTGATTAAAACTTTTATTACAGTCAAACTTTTGCTTGCATGGTGTGAAATATTTCTCTCATCTCATGTTTTGCCACTGTCTATAACACAGCCTCATCTCGTGGTTTTTAACAATCTCTCTCTCTCTCTCTCTCTCTATAGTGCAAGCTTTGGAGGGAGTCAGATGAGGCGTATGTACAGCGCGGTGCCAGGGAGGATGTATGTGGTCACTCGCGCCCACTCTGCCACCGGAGACAGAGAGCTCACCCTCAACAAAGGAGACAGAGTAAAAGGTGAGATTGAGGCATGAGAGGTTTCAACTCTGCAGGGCTGAGAAAATTATGCCGTGTCTTTGTCTCATGAAACCCTTCAAAATCCGAAAGTCTGGACACAAAGCAGTTTTTTTTTGTTCCTGAAAAATTGACATTTTGGAGATACAAGGTTCTTATTGGACCATAAAATGATTTTAAAAGAAAATTCAACCTAAAATATAATAAAGCCTGGTAAAAAATAGATAGATAGATAAATAGATAGATAGATTTCTTGCCCAATTTTGTTGTTTGGTGGTGTAATTTTCTTTTTGCTCTACCAGACATCATGTTGAGAGATTTGCATCAATGTTCAATAATCATACAGGGAGAAATCAATCACAGAAGCGGCAGAGATACTAATTTCTCCACAGGCAGTAACCTCAATGGACCAGAGTGCAATGCAGCCACAAGACCTGCTGTGCCTTTAGTACGGGGTGCAGCTGCAGGCTCTCACACACACACATACACACGCACACACACACACACACACTAACTAACTAGCTATATTTATATGCTCGTATACCCTCCTCTGAAAGCAACAAGTTCACTCTCACTGTCAGAAGGATGTTGAAAGTCATTCTGGGAAATGTAGCAAATCACCAGCTGAAGCAGAAATAGACAAGGCAGGCTGAGGCAAAGTGTGTACAGAAAAGTAAATTGCAGCAGTTCATCACAAAAAAACTCCTGCAATGCATTGAGCATCACAGACTGATGATGTATACTAGTGTAGGAGTATCTGAGGGTGGATCTTTCCTTTAATGTGACTCATTGCAATGTATCTGTTGGCCTTATCTTTCTTTGCCATGCTTCTCCACAGTTTTACACTATCTATCTATCTATCTATCTATCTATCTATCTATCTATCTATCTATCTATCTGTCTACCTGTCTATCTATCTGTCTACCTGTCGATCTATCTATCTCTGTCTCCTTCACAGTGTTGAGTGTAGGAGAAGGGGGTTACTGGGAGGGGACGGTGAAAGGTCGCACCGGCTGGTTTCCCGCAGATTGTGTGGAAGAGGTGGCAGCTCTCAGCAAGGATCGACCAGGTGGGAGCTTCACCTCAGCATTACATTTTAAAGAATCACTCAGGCCGTGGTGAATGTTGAGCCAATTTTCCAGAGTGCCCTCACTCCATTATGAAATCACTCTGTGTGTGTGTGTGTGTGTGTGTGTGTGTGTGTGTGTGTGTGTGCCTGTCTGCCTGCCTGTCTGTCTGTCTGTCTCAGGG
>OMLF01039260.1:1963-17177 GCA_900302615.1 Holocentrus rufus | reverse complement strand
GTTTGGGGTCAAAGCTGTTGTTTGGATGCATCAGTGTGTGGCAAGTAGTATTTTGTGGCTTTTCTTTTCCTCTTTTGTTTTGCTTGTTTGTCGTTTTATCTGTATTGGCACTGTTGGACTTCGGATGACATTTTGCTATCCGAGCCGTATCAAATGACTGGAGGATTTGGGCTTGGAATGTTTTTTTTTTTTTTGAGTTATTTAAAGCCAATGGGACTAAGCTATATTTTCTTCATTATCATCAATCATCATCATCATCATTGCCACAATCATCCCATCATTATCAGCACCATCATCTTAACATGGTTTTGTCTTCCAGCAGATTTGGAGTGATAAATTTTCTGAAAGCAATTAATTTCTGAAATTATTTTTTTTTACTGCTGTGTGGTAATTTACTGAGAGTAGAGTGACTTGTACAGCTATTTTCAAATTGATGGCTTTTTTTTTCTTTCTTCCCCTCAGTCATGTGTGCACATGTAGTCAATGAAAAAGAAGGATCAGAATTGTATTTATATCTGCATGACTGAACATTTAATTTATTCTCTGCCGGTTTGTGAGATATTGCCTTCAATGGATGATGAAAAATCGAAATTTCTAATTCCTTCAGAAAATAAAGGGATCCAGCGACTAATTTCCATGGGATTGTTATCTGTTTTTACGGTATCACAGCCAGCTTAACCAATTTGTCCTGGTTGTCTGATTAATACTGATATGTGTGTGAACTGTGATTGTATTACCTGTGGGTGTGTACGCATTTCCATGTTCTCATGTTTGTGTTTTCGTCATACTGTTCATCAGGGACTTGAGAATCATCCGATCCTCATCTCCATTCCCAGACCATCCAAAGTTCACCCATCATCCATAATCATTATTAACCATCTAACCATCATCCTTCAGTCCATGGATCTTCAACCAGGTAAGGCAGAGATGCACAGCAGCATTCGGGCTCCCGCTGTACAACTTTCTTCCGCTGGGACTTGGACGAGGTTAACGTTGTGATAGCACAGCATGCAGGACTTGGTGTCATGACTGGTGCTCATGACTTGAATTGAAAAGAGGGCGTCAGTTTGTTCATAATGCACAAAGACAGCTGAGATCCTTCCCACAATCCATCACTTTCGCACTGTATCAATAAGCCAGAACAATCACGCTTTTCATAGTCCGTAAACAAAGCCTTAGGACATCTTCCATACTTGATCAAAGTCTTTGGCCTCAATGGATTCACAGTGTTACGTGACTTGATTCTCATGTTCAGTTAAAGTGAAGGAAGTATACAGCATAAAACAGAACTAGGAGCTACAAAAAGGATTAAGGTGCATGTTTACTAGAGTCACTTTTGTAGTCCTCGGCTGCAGAAACTAGTCAAGTCATACATTATCTACCAAAACCGATTTGAGCACAATCAACAATACAGCTGTGGCCTTGCTCTGTCTCACTCTTGCTCTCAGCTTTGCTCTCACTCAATTTTCTCCCCCTTTCCTCGACCCATCATTCCCCACCTTTTGACCGCAGCTTCTTTCAATCTCAGCCTCTACCTTATGCCCCCCTCCCTCCTCCACTCTCACTCTTTTTAATCTCCCCTCTGAAAGCCGCTCCTCCCCACCTTAACTCGCTATCTCCCCCGTCTGCGATGCTGCAGGTACCCGATCAGTGAAATTGATCTTCTGTCTGTAAAGACATGCACCCCAGCGAGGTTTCACTGTGCTGCCAATGATTAGGGGTGTATAGGGGCCTGATGAATCCACAGATCAATGTCAGGGTGATTGGATCAGCCGGGCAGTAGCTTTATTGCTATGGAAGAACCTCATGATGGAGTATTTGAGTGTTAACTTGACTGTATAACACTCAGAATCCATATCTCTCTTACTGTTTAGTGTGCCATCAAATGTTAGATAATCCCTTTGAGCGGAATGACAATGGACAATATAGGATGAACATGTTTTTTTACACCATAGGACAATTCATTTATATTGCATTAACATGTACAGTATTTGTTTAAATGAGTGTTGACTATTGACTCCTATAGCCATGGGTTTGTCTCACCCCTGGATCTGTGATGTCACTCCTTTGTACGTAACCATGGAGATTAAATTAGAAATAAAAAAAAGACTTTTCGATGGGTATGACGACATCAAAAGCTGTACGCTGATGTGGAATCACACATGATCTTGATTCTGTTTTCTAGACTTAAAAAGTGCGCACTAGCTGTCTGAGGCAATAGCAATTACATATGTAAAGTCTTAAATTGAATGGTAGTCCCTTTTTAGGTTTTTTTTCCCACTGAAGCAGGACAAATCCAGTGTTTCTCGGACTAATTTGCACTACATTTTGAATTGCTTGCTCAAAGACTATTTAAATCACTGCCTTGGAGACAAAGGGCCGTTCCCTTTTTTTTTCCGTTCTCAGTCAAGGCCTCACGAATGCACCGCTGTGTTTTCTTTTCGAATAGCACCAACAAATTTGCTGTCAGGTTGTTCATCAGACGGAGAGGTCACTGACAGTAAGTAGCATGGGTTCAGTTCATGTTGACTGCGTAGCCTTTTGTTTTACCCAGATGAGGAGTGATTGTAGAGGAAGTCTGGCTTTAAAACGGCTGCTCTTAAGGTTCCACTTACCCATCTCTGTCAATTTTCTGCTGGGCCATAATTGCAGCAAATCTCTGCTTGAGTATGAATTGTATTGAGGTTGCCATGAATCAAATGCTACTTATCTGCATGATGGTATGGCACCAGCAGTGATAAGTGCTATCTGAAGGCCTGTATTCCTGCATAATCACACCCTCGAAAGTGCAAGTGAGGTGCAAGGAATATCACACAAGGGCCAGCTAAGGATTCTGTAGCAGCCAGAACTTCTCAAGGAAGACTTATTCTTCTGTGATAATCGTCAAGATGTTCGTTGTGTTTGCTGGTGTGTCTTAAAACTGCTGATGCAGAACAGGTGTCAGGAAGGAAATTCGGTAACATAATTCACTAGGTTGGTGGGAGATGTGAAAATACAGCTCATGCTAATGTCTTGGCCATCATCTATATGTTTTCAGAGGGGTTAAGGTCTTTTTTTAAGACATTTTTGTAATTTAGGTGGTTGCTAGAATCCTACTTTTTTCCATTTTATTCAACTTGCTCTGTTTTCTTTTTGGGTAAGTTGAACTTTGCATGTTCACGGCATTCACTGAAAAAATAAGGTCAAATGCCTCTCACAAGTAAAGGTTAGAGGCAAAAGTCAAGGATTCAATCAGTCATTCAATAACCAGTGACCTTTTAGGGTAATTAACTAATTTTGGTTAAAAAAAAAAAAAAAAACATGCCAGCTCAAGGTATCTCACTATATTCTGATGACTTCAAGACTTTTTATTGTCACCTCCATTTTGTAATACCGTCAGCATTAGTTGTGTCCCAATTTCGCTTGTTACATAATATGGTCTCATTAATCCTGCAGATGTTTCTGTGCTGTAGACAAGACAGTGTGCCTGAGCTTGAGAGCTAATAACCGGAGCTTTGCGTTTTACCCCTCATTTTTGCAGCGTGCGAGATCTAATCATCTGCTGTTTAACTTGTGCACAACAGCTTTCACTCGCACATTTGTAAGTGAGACGCTTGAATCAATGTTTCACAACGACAAAATCCCCAACGACTAGAGTTTACATTATTTAATCTCAGCGTGGCTGGTGTGTGAGTTTAAAATGCAGTCATTCATTATCATCCCAGATTCCAAGATTAGAACATCTCATATTTTTTTTCTTATGCCACTGTATTATGCAGTGAACCTTTATGCAGAAGTCTCTTGCTGTGGTTTGTTACAGGATGTTAGTGCACGTCAATGAAAACCAAACTTCTTTAACAACAAACCTCTATTTCCTTTAAATTAAATTCAAGGTCTTCAAAACCTGAATTTGGCACAGTTGGGATTTGGAGACATAAAGTTTCCCCACCAACTTGCTTAGAAAAAGATAGCATGTCATAAAGCATAGCAACATAAAAGGTGTATTGCTTTGTTGTGGACCTTTTAAAAATTAAATTTTGTGAATTATCCACAAATGTCAAAACAATAAATGCATTAAATATATATGTTTGTTGTGCAGCTTTGTTTAACATTTGCTAAGGCGAAGGTTAAAAGACAGACATTTAATGCCAAGTTATAATTGGCTACTTTTTACAAAGCTACAATGGGAGAGGTTGGGGATAAAAATCATGGCACATTGCTCCAAATAGCAAAGTCTGTTCTTCCCTCAAAATCACACAAAATAAATGGTGTTTTACAGACAGTCTGACCTTTAGTTTTGAGACAGATTTCCATTCGAAGCAAAAACATTTTTAGACTAAAACTTGGAACACATACCCTTTGAAAGCCTCTGGGTATTAATATTTTATTTAAAGAAAGACAAAGTCCCGTATTTCATGCCAAGAAATCCATCATCACTCCCTCGCGTGCTCAAAATCGTGCTTTTGTGGCTTCAAACTATTTGAAAAGCCTCTGCGCGTGTTTTTCTATTTCAGTATTTTGCTATAAGCAAGCTCATTACCTGCCCTCGTACTTTTTGGATGTCTCATTGTTTGTTGCCATGTAGATACTTGACTTAAAATGTTTAAACATCCCCATTGTTTGCCTCTGTTAAAGTTTATAGAGTAGTTCTTTTGCTCTTTTCTATCTGAAGATACCACTTCTAATTTTCACCTTCAACCCTCAATTTGTTGTAATCATTTGGCCAAGAGCTGACCTATTGGTTAAAATCTCCAATGACTTCTATTTCCCTAAACATGTTGCAGAGTGCTCACACCTTTTTGCACTACACTGCCTTCCACCCATTGTTTCCCAGTGAAAAGGGGAACGTGGGGTCAGGATGGTGCTGATCCGCCTGTCAAAATCCATTTAGAGACGCTGGTGGAACAGAGCAGTGTCATCACCATTCTCTCAAACCGCTGCGTCTCCGGAGTGATCTCTCTCCATCAGCGCTCAGTGAAGTGATCAGAGGCAGAACTGACAGTCGCCTAATGGGGGGGATTTTCTGCAGTGCCACTCTTGCCGTGGTCGTCCGTCTCGCCACCTCTTTCTATATTAGCCTCTCCCCTAATACCCAGACACACTCACTTGTTCCTCGTGGGCCTGCCCTGTTCTGTTCGCCCATCGCTTTATCACAGTGCGCTGAGATGGTGCAGCGGTCAAGACCCAAGTCCTTGCTGGTCTGGCATCAAATCCTGTCAGAAATTTATCATCTGTGTCTCCTCTACTCACTCTCCTTCTCAGTTTTCTTACTTGTCTGAATGCAGAGAATTTACTAAGGAGGGGCTAGTCACTCTCCTTAGGACGCTCCACTCCCATCCTGAAAAAAACTATATATACATCCCCCTTATATCCCGCTCAGTCCTTTTTTTTCTTCCTCCCGTCCATTCTTCCCTCCTCCATCCATCTCTTTCCATCTTGCCCTGCTGGCTGTAATTCTAATGGAATGGCAAAGTGTATCAGATACACACTCAGATAAAAAACCCAACGTGACCTAAATGCTTTATTCAGCGTCCCCCGAACCGGCTCGCGCAGAAGGCAAAACAAACAAGCCAGACTGCCACATTTAATCAAACGCAGCCACACTGAGGGCCCTTTCTCACGTCCAAGGGCACCTCTGCAGTGGCACTCTTTGCGAAATTTGTTTTGATGAGGGACATCTTTCTGAGTAATGAGGTCACGCCTGCTACCCCCCAACTCCTGTCTTTTAAAAAACTTACAAGGTCTATCCCAGGTAGTCCAAGTGATAAGGCTAACCTTGTCATCGGAAAGTGTACACGCAGCAGTCGCGGGACTGTCCAGATTAAAAAGTGATGAATATTCAGGCTGACTTCGACCAGTCTGCAGGAAGAGGAGGCAATGTATTCTATTGAGAAGTCGCCATCAGCAGATACAGTGGAGCTCAAAGCCAGGGTCCTATTCAGAAAGCACCTTAATATTCTCAGTACATCTCCCTTTCCTCACAGAGGCTCTGCAGTGAAATGTAAATGGAGTTAGATAAGATGGATTTCTCAGTGTCGTTCCACTTTTCTAAAGAGCTTTGTATGTGATTCAGTTCTTCAAATGACAATGGGAGAGGCTGCATCTTGTTGAACTAACCACTTATCACAAATTGCAAACCCTTGAGGCATTACAGCCTATCAGTGCCTCTTTGCAGAAGTCCATAGGAGGTGGCTGGGTGACTTTGTGCGGGTCTGTGCGAGAGGAGATTAGTGGCTGAAAGTCACATTTTGATCCCTCATGGCCTCAGTATCCCCGTCTAAAACCATTCACTCAATTGCCTTTGAATTTACAGGGGGGATATTTTACGTGGACCGAATTAATCCTCATGTCCACATCGTTCCTGATACAAGAAGCCTGTTCAAATCCTTAAGAGAACATTGAGGGAGGGAACGGCAGCGATTCAATTTTCTTTTAGAATTCAATCCTGTGCTTATTTTAATGTGTGCATTACGTCGCATATACAGGATACATACTTATTTTTTACCGGACAGAATATATAATTATTTCCAGGTTTACATCGTCATTCCGTGAAAGGTAGATATGCATGCCCTTGATAAAGTTAGAACAGAAGCAAAATTATATTCATTGATTTAGCCTGAATGAAAAGGATTTACAAAGATGTGCATTGCACGGAGTGACTTGAGGAGATAAGAGCTCTTTCTGGGCACTTCCAAAGATACCCAGACCCTGATTGTTCTGGGAAACTCAAAGAGGTTTCATCCAGCGTTTGAGCTGCTGCCAGATGAGGATGGCCATATTACATCTCTATCTATTTCCCACAGCATTGGAGCAATTTTTCACAGGCAAGATTAATGGCTCACTCAGTTTCAGACAATTTAAAGTTGTGTGGAGGACATCTCAATAGAATTCTCAGAGATTATGAGTTCTATTTGGTGAGGAAATGAACAGTTTGTCCGAATGTGTGTGAGTCAGCCATTACGGCGCTCTTTCTTTTTCAAAGTATGGCTTTGACTCAGCTGTTATTCTGTTAGTATATACACAAGGCTGTATTGTAAAAGGGAATAATAGAAATGTTTGAGAATGTCATAATATGAGCCCTTTTGCTAATGCCTACCCTTTGCAGGATTTTACCTGCAACTCCCCTCATTGCATGGATTTTCATTTCACCTTTTTTGACAACAGTTCTTCCATTCCTCACACCATCTCATTTATTTTCTCCCCACTCCCAAGCCATTTTTCACTCTCTTCTTTCCACCCCCTTTTTCAACTCTGATATTTATCTTTAATGCACTGCAGAGCCAGGGCAAGATTATATATACTGAAAACGTTTAAACCTTGGTAATGACATGGTATGCATGCCACCCTCCCTCAAATATATCCAGCAATGATACAGGGGATTATGGGTCTCACAGCATCGGCACACAGAGCCCTCTTTGACCTTGGCACCAGGCTTCTTTCTCACCTGCATGTGTCTTCGTTTTGGTATGCAGGTTCCAGTCCAGATGCATCCATCACTGTCACAGTCATATGTCTTGGATCTCTGATAATTAGGTTACTGCAGTCACTTACAATATTTCATCAGTGATTGCATCTTGTGCTGGAAGTTTAATTAGTAGGTAGTGAGTGGATTTCTGTTAAAGGTCCAAAGAAATAACAAAATTGTGTGTAGACTTCTGTGCACCGTCATTCTTTCTTGTCATCTTTGATAGTGTTTGATCCTTGAGACACTTATTTGCTTTAGGCCCAAATAATTTTTTTATTTTAAACAACAGCAGAAATTTCACCAATGTTTTTTTGTCCTTCTGTATCCCTCTTTTCCTCTGTTCTCTAGATCGAAATGTTAGAGCACAAATACGGCGGCCACCTCATCTCCCGCCGTGCTGCCTGCAAGATCCAGACTGCCTTCCGCCAGTACCAGCTCAGCAAGAACTTTGAGAAGATCCGCAACTCTCTGCTGGAGAGTCGGCTGCCTCGGCGCATCTCCCTGCGCAAGGTCCGCGTGCAAAACACCGAGGGCTTCTCTGCTGAACGGGCCCTGGCAGAAGGCTGTAACTTGGCGGGCATCCCGCTGGTGCGTTCGCCATCTCTGCCCGCCACAGTTGGTGGCACCCTGACTGACCTGGAAGACTCCTTCACCGAGCAGGTCCAGTCACTAGCAAAATCTATCGATGATGCACTCAGCAACTGGAGCCTGAAGACCATGTGCTCACTGCAGGAAGGCGGCACTTACCAGTTCAGTGCCGAGTCCTTCAGCACAGCTGCAGCTGCGGCAGCGGCAGCAGCTGCAGGAGTGGGAGGTGGAGGAGAAGGAGGTGGAGTGGGAGAGCCAACGATTTATCAAGACCCAGTGGACCCTAGTGACCTGTCGAGGAGCGCCAGCAAGCTGATGATGGCGTTCCGGGATGTGACGGTGCAGATCGACAGCCAGAACTTCCGTGTCTCATCCTCAGTCATGGAATCCTCCGCTTCGGTTGCCCTTGGCAACTGCGTCCAGCAAGGAGGAGCCTCCACCACTTTGACAACGGCGTCCACCACAACAAACTCCACTCCAACCTCCATCGCTCCGCCCCCACCACAAGAACCCCCTCCTCCACCTGCAGAAATCCCAGCAGAACCCACAGAACCCCCTTTACCCCCGCAAGAACTCCCTCCGCCCCCGGTATCAGAGTCAGAGATAGAAGGAGACGGGCAGTATGCTGACTTCCCTGCCCCCCCTCCAAGTGAAGAAGAGCTGGAGGAAGAGGAGCAGCCTCCGCTAACCCCTCTGGACAAGATGGCCTCCCCACAAGGCCCAGAGGAGTTTGTGGCGGCAGCACCTCCGTCCACGGAAACCCTTCAGGCCCCTCCGCCACAGGAGGCCGCGCCGGTGGTGAGCTCCCCCGTGACAGAGCCCCTGGAGGTCAAGAGGAGCGGCTCGGAGACGGCGGACAACAGCTCCGAGCAGATGAGCAGCAGCAGCACGTCCACGGAGGCGCGCTCGACATCCGAGGCCTCGTCCAAGGAGGCGCTGCAGGCCATGATCCTCAGCCTGCCACGCTACCACTGTGAGAACCCTGCCAGCTGCAAGTCGCCCACGCTGTCCACTGACGTCATGCGAAAGCGCCTCTACCGCATTGGCCTCAACCTCTTCAATGTGTAAGTCACTCACTGCACTCGCCATCTTTCATCCATGATTAGATGATTCTGATCATATTTGACAGCAGACTTAAAACACAACAAAAAGCATTTCATATCTAATATGCAGCTTAGAAAAGTCTCTCTCTTCCTCAGCATTGTTTTTCACCTTTGGGTGTCAAAAGGCATAGGTAGATAAAGAGAAAATGTTCTGTATAGTTCTTAGGATTTTCTGTCTGAGATTTAACAGTAAAATGAGTTTTCTTTTTCTCTTTCTCTCTTTCAAATTTTAATAGTCCCCTATTAGGAATTCAGAATAAAGTTCCCTCTATTTATATAAATATGAAAAAGATTTAATTTGATTTTGCTGAATGGTTAAATTTAAAGTCATTGCATTTTCAAAAACCCAGCCATTGTTCTCCACATTGGGTCATTTTATCAGACAAACCAATTTGAAAGCCTCCACTGAGCAGGTTTACCTCATTTGAATTAGAGGAGCCGGTGTTGTCGGCCAATTAGCAGTCAGTATTGGGACTGCGAGGACTCAGTCTTCAAATTAATTCAATCCAAATCAACTTTTAAATAAATTACTTAAATCACTTTGTTTGCGAAACATTGTGAAGAACATTATTCTTCTGCTGAAGTATATACTAACTGGAAGCAAAAGCATGAAAGCTGAAAAAGTTCAAGAGCCCAAAATCACTGCAGTGTCGACGGGCTTCACAGGCCCACAGGTTCACAACAAACAAAACAAGACGACACCCCCTGATTTAATCCTTATAGTGGGCGAGAAAAAAACTCCCAAAAAACCCAAAGGTGAAAGGAAAAAGCCAAGAGTGCAGCAGGTGCCAACCAATAACATGGCACCTTGAACACACTTATTTCCCCTACAGCTTTTGGCAGAAGTCAGTGTGTCCCAGAATCCCTTTCACCTTCTGCATGTTTTTGTGAAAATGAAATTGTCTGCTTGTAATATGCAATTTGTGTCTGTGCATTTGTATAATCTGCAGTATGTTTTGTAGATCAAAGGATACCTTGCACACTGTAATTATTGCCTGCTACATTTGTGAGCCAAAATTTATGTCTCATCAGAAGATGGATATAAATATAAATGGATATAAATGGATATGGTTAAACTCGGGAGGGAGACAATATGCAGTGATCTTTAGGAAACAGCCTCCCTCCTTTCCCACACCTGCCCTCCTCTTCATATATACCTGAAATAATAGGGCTCTAAGGACTTGAAGAGCTTGGACATGCACTTTTTACACGTTCTCATTGTGTTGGACAAAGAAGCAGGATGAAGGCAAAATCTCAAGCTAGATCTGAAGTGGCGTCTTTCTTCTCAGAGAGAAAAATGAGAGCATAGGCAAAGGGAGAGGGGGTGTAGAATGAGAACGAAGGGAAGAGGATGAATTCTTGTGACAGTGAAGAGGGTGACGGTTGAGTGAAAGGAAGATAGGCAATGAAATAAGTAGAGGAAAAATGAGTCTCTGTGGTTTACATTAGAGAGGAAGGTCAGTGATGCTAAGATAAGTAGCAACACTCATATCTAAGATTTTCCACTTGAGAGGAGGCTTTCCTGAAAATATACACTCTGCACATTCCTCATGGCGTGGTTTTACTTCATGATTTTTACATGACTTTACAATTGGAAACAGCTTAAGCCCATTTTGAAAATATTTGCAAGTCAAATCCCTTATCCACACATTAATTTGTAGATCTTCACACATATGCATACATGCAATCATAAGAGCCTGTTAATGATTAGATCTAGAAATATAATTTTTTTTATTTATGAAGAAAATTAATGCATACAGTAGGCGCCAGTGTAGGCTTAGTGTAACGAATGTGACTAAACATTTTCTCTTTCATCTTTTTATCCCATTCCAATTGTTTTAGCTTGCATGTAAAATTTGTGTGATTTAAAGTAATCTGAGAAATCAACATGAAATAAAAACAATAAATGGCAATTGTTTTAATAAATATATTTTTCTGCATGAGAACCCCATGCAAAGCTATTACATTTCTACATTGTTATTGAATAGGAAATAAAGAAAAAACAGCACTACAGAACACAGCTAACAGTACATTTATTGACACTGGAATAAACACAATAACAAAATAAAGGGATATTGATATTTGAACAAGCCAGCTGCAATCCCTGGTCAGTGTGGAGAATTGTGATTCAAAACATGAGCCCAATCTTTATCTGCGTCACTGTACGGTTCACAGGCTCCTCTCTCCTTAATGCACACACACTCCAAAACCAAAACCAAACTCCCACTGGAGCTCCCTCTGTAGCTCCCAAATGGACTAAAGAACATGCCTTTCATCATCTTCACATCCCAGCGTGTTTATGATTGCTGCTTGCAGCCCGTCATCCACTCTGAATTCAATCTCCCTCCCTGCCCAGTGAAGAGTGACAAAGTCGAGAGCAGATAAGAAGACTCACTCCAGACAGGTGCAAGGTGGGTACATGGCAGCGGGAGATAGGTGGAAGAAGTGTTGCCATGGCGATGACACCCGGGCCGGTGTTGAGTGAATCGTTTCTGTTGACGTGTTGAGAGATAACCTGAATCCTCCAGATGTGACCAGCTCTTAGCCAGTGTTATGGTGGCCAATAAAAACCTGGATAGACTATAAACTCAAGCTGGTGATCATCATAAGACAAAAAGTGTAAAAGATCAATTAGATATTCAGAAAAGCATTCAATTGTTTGGGACTCATTAACGTAGCTGATGCATCTTATGGTTTGTTGTAAAAATTTATGTCAGGCTATAAAAGGTGGGTGAAATTTGTTTTGCGAACTGAGTGTAGGTGGGTTTAACCTCTACGACACCCTTGATCTTTCCTGTTCTAAACTTTGCATTCCTCCATCAGGGGTGTTTGAAAGAGCGTGACTCCCCGAGCAGTGCTCAGCAGCCAGCAGCACACCTGGAAGGAATTATTAAAATGGGGGAGAGTCACCATATGCTCCATTAGCTTTTCACCTAGAGCATATCCTCAGGGGCCAAAGCTCCCCCCCACCCCACTTTGAAATAAATGAACTGGACCCACTCGCAGATATTAAAAGTTGAGCTCAACCACTGGTGGAGTAGATGGAGAAGATGGAGCCAATCAGTTGGAATACATGAGGGGGTGAATCCAAAGAATAATGGCAACCATCCACAAAGCTTGAAATTCTCATTAGTCATTCTGTTGCAAGTCGTGGATGTAATTAAAAGTTCCTTCAACACTGTGTGAACTGGCACCTTGGGAACTGGGACAAAAAGTTTATGAACATTTCAATACAAGCAGTTTTTTTTTTTCCCTCTTTCTGCCACCTCAACTATTTCTGTGGAAGTTGCTTTCCAAAATATCTCGCGCTAAAGAAAAATACTCAATGTTCCCTTGGGTGGAAAAACACTACAAGATTTTGTTAAGATATTGCCCCAATTAAGCTGTCTCAAATTTAGAAAGATTGCAGCTCAAAAACACACATTATCTTTTTGCTCAGTGCCAAGCTCTGCAGCACAACATAAGTACACAATAAAGCCTATTAACTTTGGCTCAATACTGGAGCGTGACACCGAAAACAAGGGGAGGAATGAGCTGCGCAATTACTGGATGGGAGATGCAGAAGGGATGATCACCTGGGGAAATGTGCGAGAATCTGCACCTTCTGGTTTCTGGAGTATTGTGTTGCAACATGGAGGCAAAAGGCCCAGGCGATATAAGCAGTGCATTTGAGTTATACTGTGGATCGGCATTGTTGGGGGAACCATCTGTTTTGATGGCTCTCGACAGCTGTGTATTGTAATCTCTGTTATCTGCTGCTTAGTTCACATGCGCCAGAAGACCTGCCCTTCTCAATTCCCATGTAATATCATTGTTTTTAGGCCTAACAAGACTAAGAGTCACGAACAGCCCCAGTAGTGGTCCTTATAAAAGAGATCTACACGGCTGTATGGGCTGTCTGAACACATGACAGAGGTAGTGACAGTGCTACGTTTGGAGGCCTGCGTTGTTGGTACTGCAGCTAAATGCGAAGCTTGTAGCTGTGGGAACATGTTCACATCAGAGTAAATTCTTCCCAGAACAACTGAATTATGCAAATGCCGTGCATGCCTTACTTTACAGAGAACACATGATTTGACAGAGAGAAGCTCGGTCAGCTTTGCAATTGTGCAATGTAAGTGCACTCCTTAAATCTGCAACACTTTAACAAAGCAATGTTGATATTAAAACTTTTTCAGCTTGCGGTTGTTGCTTCCACATATTTCCAGGCTGCAGCAGCTCCTCAGTATGTTACATGTGTGGTAAATATAACCTAAATGTAGGCTCAGCTGATGAAGACAAATGTCTTACTCCAAATTGCATAGAAATTTATAGTCAAAATGTGTTTTTAGCACTATAGGTGGGAGGGTTTAACCACTCTTTACATTCTATATTGCTATTACTAGCATCCTTACTGTGCTTCTACTAGAAGAAAATTCACTGTTATGCTCTTGAATAAACAGTTTTTCCCCTAGAATTTTTCTTACAGGAATGTCATGACCTGCAGAGAGTATTTTCAATAGCAGCAAAACTAATGAATGGAATACTATCAATCAAATATCATACTATTGATAGAGCTCTTGCACTGTACAAAGCCACTGATCACATGACCTAAAGAGTGAACAGACTGACCGCTCATCTGACACGGACATGGAGCCCCACGCTGACAAGACTAAAAAGTTATGCATGTACATCTGTATAATATAAAACACGTTTAACATGCAGAATGATAGCAGAGTGACATCATTTCACTGGATGTAATCCTGCTGAAAGGACCAACAGGCTCAGATGTGTGAAAGCAGTTTAAGTCAATTTCATGCAAAAACATGAACTGAGGTTCACCATGAATTGGACATGGTGTTTTGACCTGTTCCTGTATGTCAGGTGAAAGGGTGAGCTCATGATTACTCCTTAGGGTTAGTGGATTGAGTTAAAGTTTGTTACAGGTTTTGGTTATTATTAAATAAGAAAAACTTGTAGTGTCAACGCGAATGTGTCCTGATGCTGGTCTGGTGAGAGACTGAAGTAATAACTGGCGCCCTTTGACCTTCTAGGGGAAGTGATGTAGGCTGTAGGCTGTGTGAGCGGCGATGTCTCTCGGCCGTCCACTTCGATCACCAAGACGCATTTTAAAACCGAGTCTAAACAGGGCCTGTGAGTGGCAGGTGGAGGGGTGCAGAGAGATCGGCTGTGGCAGATATCTGTTTGTGCAGGTCTTTCACACAGCAGTCTTATGCATATCTTCATCTGAGGGGAAGTGAGGATTGTGCACATTGCCACCGACGGTCTGAAAAGTCTCCGTTTGATTACAAGGCTCTGTGAGCTTTTCACGAAACTTTTTTTTTTTTCCCCCGTAAAATGACGGCTTTCACAGCCTACTCACTCTTATTTGCAATCCCTTCTTCTCATCCCCCTGATCACACACCTTGAAAGATAAGCTGACTTTTAATAAATTGGCTACAAGGGAAAGGAGAGAGAGAGAATGAAGAAAGGAGAGCGAGAGAGAGAGAGAGAGAGGCCAAGTGAGCTTGAGGCTTATTAGTTCCACCAGTTCATATCCTCCCTCTAATACCTGTGCTGTTGTATCCTTTGCATCTTAAACAGGGCTGTTTGCTCAGGGCAAAAACTTGGGTATTGCTTACTTTGATCACAGAGACACACAAACATATGCACACAGTGAGATGAAAATTTCGTGTAGGTGTGTGTGTGTGTGTGTGTGTGTGTCTGTGCGTGCATGCGCGTTCGTCTTGCAGCAGGTGGTCTGTTCACCACCTTAGGAGGAGAACTGAGAGCGGGGGAAAGAAAATAATTGAAAGAGATAGCTAACGTTATTTGTGCGTGTGGGCGTGCATGTGTGTGTGCGTGTGTGTGTGTGTGTGTGTGCAGGTGCGAATCCATGCTTGTGAGTGTGCATGATAGCAGGTGACCCGCACCGCCCTGCACAAGGAAGAAAAGAGGGAACAGGGAGTAATGGAAATGGAGTGCAAAGGCAAGAGTGGGAGACTTAGAAAGAGAGAGAGAGAGAAAGAGAGAGAGAGAGAGAGAGAGAGAGAGAGAGAGAGAGCACTTGATAAAGTTTCCGCTGCGTGTGTGGAAGGAA
>OMLF01039248.1:10511-25219 GCA_900302615.1 Holocentrus rufus | reverse complement strand
CTGCAGTGCTTTGCTGTAAGGTAGCATCAATCCAAAGCCCACTTAGCTGCCATCTCTGCCTTCGGTCTCCAATGGGACCCCATATGCAGAGAACAGGGAGGACATGTGCTGGCCCTGCGGCACTGCACACCGCTAACTGCTCTACGCAACTGCATTAATCACATCCAGTATATTACAACTGACCTCGCCCCCATGTGGGCATTGCAGTAAATATAATTATCTCGAATTTTGTCCTTTAATCACATTTGGGTTTGCTGTAAGCACGCTTTAATGTACTGTACTGCGAGGAACTGAGATACGGTAAAAGAGCGGAGAAGATCGTCAGGATTCGCTTTCTGCCAGCGTGTCGCCGCGCTGCCTTTAGAGCGTCGCGCTAATTTGTTTCCCTCTCGAGGAGACACTTTGTTTATTCTCTATTTGTAACAATCTCTTTCGTAATGACCCTCTAAATCCTGCCCTCCTTCAGTGTCTCCAATAACAGCAGTCTTCATAATCGCATTAGGATTGACACAACGCCGGAGCAATAACGCTGAAATGTGACACAAGGAATCGTCCACTCCTGCTCATCTGAGGCGGTAATCAGCGAAAACATTCAAAGCCCAAAATGGTCAGATCTGTGAAATGTTGCTCTAATGTCCCATTTTCTCTGCGTGGCTGTATATATTTTCCCCATTGCTTGATTCTGTTTGGTTTGCCTCCTATTAGAGTGTTGACAGACAGTGGATGCTCCATGCTGTGGAGATGCAGGGCGCGTGGGAGTTGATGGCCAGAATTATGCCACACAACTACATGCCTGCTTTCTTCCAACTAACCATCATCTTGCATACATCCCAGAGAGCGCCTCTCCTTGTACTTCTTATTAATGTATGTGAATGCTGTTTTACTATAACCCCCCATTTTATGCATCTTTAGCAGCAGGATGATACAGAACTTCCAAATGGCTCCATGTAATTTTACACACTGTAAATGTATTATTCATTCACTGATAATCACGATAAATTGGAGTTTTGAAATTCATAAGTCATATTTAATGGCCTGACATTTTCTAATCCCATCCATTCCTTTCTGTTTCGCCTGCTTCATCCTGCTTTTTTTGACCTTGTATTTCATCTCAAGTTTTCATAAGAACTTTCACTGACTCCTTCACAGACCTCCACTGCACCTCTATAACACTTTGTGGCCCCGTGTCATTCCAGTTTTGCTTTGAACCGAAGTTGTACCAAAACATATGTCCTACTACAGTGTCTTACTCAGCACTCCCCGTCTTTTCTGATTCCCCTATCTTTGCATTTCTCTTTATCTTCATACCAGATTAACTGGGGCTGTTTTATCTTAACCTATCCACCCTTCCCCCTTTGCCTCTTTTCTTTTCCTTTACCTCTTACTCTCTCATTTCTCCTTCTCTCTCTTAGCTTCTGATCCTTTCCTACTGCAGGATCAGATTTGTCAGAGGAGAAGGAATTTAACGTGTTGATAAAAAGCTGCCAAGCCTGGAATGAATGCATACACAATCATGTGCATATACATAAACTGCAAACACACACACACACACACACACACACATGCACATACATGACTTAACATAATTTCACTTACATCGACACAAATTACACTTACATTCTATTGATTATATTGTGCACCTCAGCAAAATTGCAAAAAGCCAACTCATCTAACCGCTGCCATCTGTCCCTCAGTGCCAAAACAAAAGCAGTTTTCCTTTTCCTAAGTGGATTATCAGTAATCAATAGTGATTATGGGGTGGAGCTGCCCTGGCCTATAGCTTGGGTGTGTGTGCCAGGGAGTCAGGAGTCAGTAATCAGTACTACAGTGGAGGGCCGCAGAGGTCCAGCGGCCTCCTTCCAGCCAAATAACACTACTGCCAGGTCATCAGTAACAACTCCAACACTGGGAATCAACCCAGTCGCACTACCTCACTCACTGCTACACACAGACACACACACACACACGAGCAGGAGCACATGCACGCCTGTACACCTAAGATAAGGTAAAACTTTAACAATGTCTTTAGGGAAATTGGGTCAGTGGATATACGGATATACAACTTTTAGGTACATTTCACACACATACACACACCTACAGTATACACCAGCAGAGCCTATGTATATACATACATGCAAGGAGTGATCTTAAAAAAAGGAGGAACACGAGTTATCACCCAAGGTTATTTTCTGAAGCCCCCAGGATTCCTTGATGCAATGAAGACAATTAGTAGTCCTGAGTCACTGCTGGCTGGAACCAGGAGTGTGGGAGTGAAAGCTGCTAAAAACAGCAGCAACAACACCCTGATGCGAGGGTGAAAGCTAGCATGCTAATTTTCAAATGTGAAACAGACTCTACTTGGTGAAAGACAGTAGATAGAGGCTATACACCTGACAATGCAGTCTGACAGGAGGTATTTGAATATTTCCGATGTCATTTGAAGCTCAAAGTTGAGTCCAGCTCATTGCAGTTGCAGCCATTTAAAATGCTGAAGTTGTGATGCATTTGAATGCGTTGCCTCAGACACTGTAGCAGCACAGCGACTGAAGTTGCATAATGCCGTCAAACTTCTCAGGAAAACCGTACTGTGCATTGTGTTTGACTGCAGCTGCACTTGGTGTCTGCATTACCTGCATGAAATTTCACATAACAAAACCAAAATGGCTGGAGTTCAGGCACACTGGGAACACTCACAGAGTGCCTGAATTGTATATAAAGTAGGTCAGCCGAGGAAAACTTAAGTATTGTTGGATTTTGTTAGAGAACTAAGGACTACATTTTTTTTGTTGTTGTTTTCATAGAATTCAAATCATCCCAGTCAATGAAAAAGTCACAATGTTGAGTGAAAGAACTGTTGTGTTCATAATAATTGTGACCAGCGCCACAGCCTTGTCCTTGACTTAGTTTTGATTGATAAAAAAAAAAAGAAAAAAAAAAAACACTTTTGTGTAATACTGTTGACTGTGGCCCTGCTTGCTCTCTGAGTCTCTTCTCTATGTCATGGCCAGACAGAAGTCCCAATATAGCTCATAACCTCCAGTCTTTTATAAGCCAGTTAATTGCTGGCTAATAAATTTGGAGCAGGGGGATCAATCTTTCAGTGTTTCAGTCAAACATAATGCATAAAGAAATAAAACACACGCATGGCTCCAGGGTGACAAAACCCCTATCAGTATTATTGTCAGTGAAGGAAAGAGAATCAGACCAGAATGTCCTACTCAAGTAGAAGTATTGTTTCTTTGCTGATAGAAGTAAAAGTACCAGCAAACACCTATTTAAATAAAAACAAAAAGTAGTTCATTTAAAATGTAATCAGAGAAAAAGTTACTGAGTTTACAGAAGTACTTTTTTTTAGAGAACAAAACCTTTTCACATGGTGACATGGAATGGAAAATCCATGTCATTCCAAAAGGATAAGAGCACAGAGATCAAACTATCAAACTATCTTTTTTAATTTCAACATTTTGAAATCACAAAATAAAGAGCACCAAAAAGTAAAGACAAATTACTCTTCTCTCTTTTGCTCACTGATTGTTTACAGTGAAAGGCTCCACAATTTGCCAATTTACCTTTAGTCTAGTTTCTGATGCTTATGGAGGGCCACAACATTTGTTTAAAGTCTAGCCAGGACAACACTTTAGTAAAAACATACTTAAGTAAAAGTAAAATTATTGATCTTAAAAACTGCTCAAAAGTACAAGTGCACAAAATAGCTACGCAATAACATGAGTAAATCTAACTAGTAGCTTCCTTGCTTGATTACTGTTACTCATTGAGTGCACATACATGCACACACACACACACACAGACACACACAATGTGTTTATGTTATGGACTTGCAATTAATGTGCAGACCTCGGCTCTCATTGTTTTTTTCCTCTGGCCCTTGCAGTGAGAAGAGAAGAGTTGGGGAATTAGGTTTGCTGTTCCCCTCTGGGTTGATAGGCTCAATAAAGCATCAATCACAGCTCATGTGCATCAGTCTCCCTGTGTTTTCCCTCCATGGAAAACTTTATTCATCATCGCCTGGTTATTGCACCGGGGACTCACAAAGCAAGCCAAAGCTTTTCATGTGCTTTCCTGTGTGTCTTTGTTTGCGTGTATGTACATGTGTTCACATGTGCACAGAGTGTGTCTTGTAATTAATCATTTCCAGCAGGTTTTGTGGCCAAATGTGCAGGCAAAAACAAAACAGTCACTACCTGTAGAGAGAGAGAGAATGCTGGAAAAAAAAAAAATCAGCTCTAAATTGAAAAAAAAAATCTTAAAACTTTCAGTTATTTCAGGACATTTTCTGGGAACAAGCATAAGTATGTTGAATTATGTTGAAATAACGCCGATCAGCACCCTAGTATCAAGAAAATGAAATTTCTGAATCCAAATTGATTAGTATTGGAAACAAGTGAGATTATCTCATTCCACTGGCAGATTATCTCACTTGTTTAAAAACATCAACAAGATTTTAATGCTGAATATGAGACTGAATAACTGGTTAAGATGGAGATGTTTTGGCAGTCAATGGTCAAGTTTTCCTGCCTTTAGTTGCAAACATCTACATACACACATATGTATGTGCACACATGCACATACACGCACATACACACATACACAGTCATGACATCGATGACTCATCTTTGAGACATCTGTATCTTTTTTGGACCTAAAGTGATATCACACACTCTAGCAATCAAACACCTCTTATCACCTCGGTCTTAACATCTATGCTTTATATAGCAATGGGACTAAATTAAGAACTGACGCACATTCACTGGAACAGTTATTTTTACCAGTCTTTTTAACAACCAAATGTCTCTCAAATACAGTCTCCACAAACTCACTCCGTCTCACACACACAAACACACACTCTCTCTCTCTCTCTCCCTCTCTCTCTTCTCTGTTCTCTGTCTTTCTGCCAGTCCCCAGAGGACTAAGGTAACCCTTGGTATTTCAATGGCTTCTCTCTGAAGATCCCAAAGCTTCCCACTGTTCACACAGATGCTGCTGTCCTCAATTATCCCAAACCTCATGTCCTCACTTTTCCCCGCCCTGTCTCTCCTTGTTTATTTACATCCGCACTGACTTTGCTCACATCATTGCTAAAAGACCTTCTGCGCAATAGGCTCCGGTCCTGTATTTGTTGTGAAGTGGAGGCCAACAGGAACGGGCTGGTACAGTAAGTGATGACTGCGCCTGCCACAGTGACACTCAGGAGCCTAGAGCAATGGCACACTCGCACAGAACGTAGCATGCTCTCTAATTAACTAATGAAATATTAACCACCTCCTCATTCTCCTTCTGCCCTCTCTGCCTCCTTCCCCACTCCGCTCTCAGTGTTTCTTATTCACCATCTCACCCCCCCTCCCCACCCATTTTTTTCCACAAATGTTACAGGTTCCTATATATAGACGAAGTCAAACCTCTATGCCGTCCTGGAGGGGAGTGCAGATACATACACTCCATCGCATGTTTTTCCTTTACTGTACATGTAAACACACAGCGTTCTCCCCTACTATTGATTTCATGTCACACCATACAATATCATTATTTATATGGAATAAATAATAGCATAAAAAATTAAACATGAGAGAGAGAGAGGTACAATATAAAGAAAAAGAGAAGTAAGGCGTTCATGAGAAAAACAGAGACAGGGCAAAAACCCTGTCACATTCACTTGCTTTCATTCCAGTGACAAACAAGTCCATGTTGGTTAATTTTGGAGATGAGTGTGCATGTAAATATGAGTGTGCATGCGTGTGAATTGTGTTGTGTTGATGCTGTCCCCATGTATTGCTGTAGTGTCCTTACATGCCCACACAGGCCTTTTCAGCAAAGAGAGACAGAGGGGCAAAACAGAAATGGAGAAGGGGGAAAATAAAAGTGCCTGAGTATACACACACAAACACTTAAACACACACCAAAGCGCACTCACATACATAAAAGCATGCACACACACACACACACACATACACAAACACTAAATGACAGCCACTAGGTCCCTGGGTGCCGCTGTGATATTGGCAGGCCGGCCCGGTGCCTATCAATAAAGCTCCGGCACAGGCTGCAGGGCCAGGACCCCGTGCTGTTCTCCCAGGCGCCTGATCTATATTAGGGTGAGTTTCCAGACCACCTGAGCGAGCAGGGGGTGCATGGCGAGGCCTCGGGGATGGGGAGGGGGAGGGGGAGACGAGGCCCCCTGAACAGCAGCACCTCCCGCCATGCCTATCTTAAGGGAAACTACTCATTAGCCGCAGACTCAAGGAGCGAGCAAGTTAAGGGATAATCCTGTTTATTTTTTCAGCCGGACCTCATTCTCCTTGTTTTCTGCCGTCATGCTGATAGTTTCTGATGAAAATTTTGCCAGTTGATTCAGTATAATTACATATCTCATAATTAGCATGTAGCGCTGCTCTCCAATAAAATCCAAAGGAGCCAAGGGAACCTCAAAAAGTCAACCCCAAAATGAGTAATACATGCTAATTCAACACAATAACAATCACATTGCAGTTACACGTTGCTAAATGACTGTGATTGAAATATTATCATGCAACATTTTAGTTCTGACAGTCCATCTGATTTAATACTTTTTGGCTTTGTTCCCACAGGCTGCAGGCTGGCGGTTCTCTGCCACTCTCATGTCATATGAGAAAAATAGGAGGAATGGGATTTTGTATCGATGCATTTAAAATCAAACATGAATAAAAATTTAAATAAACTGCAGAAATTTGTGACATCAGGCAAGAGATAGCAGAGCCTGTAAAAATGACACATTATACTTGCAATTGCCGGTAACAGGTTGATGTAAATATTTTTTTTCTCAATTACCAGTTCATATTCAAGAAAAATCCCATATGACATGAACACAGCATTATTTTAACTTTCTACTTGGAAGCTAGCTGATGCTAGCTAAAACACATCTGTAATATACTCAGGTTTCAGTTTAAAGTTTCCAAATGTGGGACATTCAGATTCCTGTGTGAGTTTTATTTTGAGTACTTTATTTACATTTATTTTATTTTCCTCAGGATTGTACTGAAGTGAACATGTTTTATGTGCTTTTGGGCTTCACACTTTTGCTCCATTGTAGTGCACTGGAGAGCAGTGTTACCAGCAAACTGAGAGGGAAGCAGCTCTCCAGAGAAGCAACTAACACCATTTTGATCAGAATCTATCAGTATAATGCCAGGAACTAAAGACAATACGGCTCAAGTTGAAAATAACTGACATTATCCTTTAAACACATGCATTTGGAAAATGTCAGTACCAGTGATAGTGGTTTGCCAAAGTGAGGTAGGAGCAGTGTGGAGTGAAATAGCTCACATTTCTCAGTATCTCAAAGTGTGAGCATACGTGGAAGCATTGTTTCATGATGGGTATGCCTTCCTATTTGTACTGTTTCTTATTAGTTATGTTAATCTTTATAAGTAAAATGGCTAACCTGTTTTTTTTTTCTTTGAGGTTCAGGAACTATCTCAATTTTTTATTTTATCTCAGAGATATCAGACCTTTTGTCAACTACCGGTGAGGTAAAAATCAATATGAATTCAAGCCATTGTTAACGTTCTTAGAAAATAGACTAGACCTTAGTTGGTGAGCCACATGAGTTACAAATAGCTCTGTCACCCAGGTTGACCACTATTCAATGAGTAACAGTGATGAACTCACTGTGATAGCTGTATGTGGATGCACTGCGCAGTGACACAAGGTCCCTTTCTTCTTTATAGCTTCCTCATTTCGAGTTTCATCCTTCCCGGTGGCGGGATAGTGCCACTGAAATATTCAGCGGGGGCTTGTCACCTAATAGAAACTCAGTGTCCTGAGAGGCAGCAAAGAGCCTTGTATTGTTCACCTGGCCTGACGTGTCGTGTCCGACGTCACACATTGACGGAGTGGGATTAGAAAGGGAACACATAAGGAGGCAGGGTTTCTGAGGATAAGAGGGGAATGAAGATGACGAAGAGAGTAAAACATTTGAGGATAAGAAGTAATATGTGGGTGCTTTCACACCTGCCCTGTTTGGGGCGGCTGAATCAAACCCAAGAGCCATTAACACTCCTAATGCAGTTCATCTGGGAAGGTGAGAACATGCAAGCCACACTTGGGTCTGCAATGAACCAATGCCTGGTACCACCCCTGAATCATTACAGATGCCCTTTATATATGTGCATCATACATATCAATTTTTTGCTTTTTGATTTACTCACATCATTAGCATTTACTAAGTCACACTTGTTAATTATTCACTGACAAAATTCAGTCAATAACTTTTTTTTTCATTTTTACAGCTATAAGAACATTGAAATAGTAATTTAAAAAACACTTTTCAGCATTTACAATGTCATATTTTAAAGTCAGATCTGGATTAGTAAAATGCAGCTTATTATGCAGCCGAGTCCCATGAATGATACGCACTGTATTTCCTTCCTGTAAATGAATACAGACTCACTGAACCAGTAATAATAATGTGAATGTTGTTAAACTCATGAGTGTTGTTTTATCTTGTTCTTAACTGCTGAGTGTCCTCTGCACTTCATTTCCTGTGCTAGCTTTTCCATGTAGGCTGACCAAACTGATACCTGTGGAAGTGATATGATACGATATAATGTTGTACATGATGCACACTGTGGCTTCTGTGCTGCCGTTTACGAGATGGATTCCTTCTGGGACACTAGGTTTATGGCAGGTTTTTAATTCCTTTATTAATTTATTTATTTTGCTATTTTATTACATCATAATGTATCATAATGTACACCATCATACTTTAATGTATCACCTTGTATCATGGTGTATAACATTTTATTGTGCTATATTGTATTTTTAAAGGCTGAACTGAATAAATATTTACATTATTACACATTACAGCATGACAATATTTGAAAAGAAACCTATATAGTAAGGCAGTATATGTCCCGTCCTAACATCCATGCATGCAGGTAACTGAGAGAAAAAAGACTGATGATGATTTGAAAAGTATTTGAACATTTTCAGCCCAGGATTTAAAATTTGATGCAGACTAATGCCTTGGCTTGAGACTTAACTCAGGTTTGCATGAAGCGGCTTAACAACAAGGTAATAACAAATGTTCAGCATGGGCCCAGATGACTAGTCTGTGCAGGCAAACTCTCCCTTAGCTCTCTCACTTCTCCGCTCTGGCTCCTCCAGGTACACAGGGACACCTGGAGAGGAGGACAAATCCTACCTTTCATCATGTGGGGCTGATAACATCATGCTTCAAACAGGCTGCACTGACATGGGACAAAGCTTTCACCCACACAGGTGTACAGCTGACACTGCATCTCTCTCTCTCCCCCTATCGTTGCAACTGCACGAAGTAATAAACACATGCTATACTGTACACAAACACACACTCGTTATGTGGGCAAACCTCTGACAGCTAGAAGGGAAACCTTACACTAGCTGCAGGTGTGATATGCAATTGCAGCTGTTCTAATGCCCCTCAGTTACCTTCCACAGTAAACTCAGAATACATTGTGAATCAGCATGACAGTTGCTCTTTCTCTTCATGCTAAATCCAGTGTTAATAGTAGCAGCACTTTATATTAGGGCTGATCAGTATGAACAAAATCAAATATGATATATTTAATGGAATACCTTGACGTGATGACCAGGCAGGAAGAGGCAAATAACACATTAATGCAACATTTAAAACCAGGAGATGACAACACCATATCATGATATTACTGCATCCAAAATCCCAGACAATATGTATATCACGATATTGATATAATATTGATAAGGTGCCCAGCCCTACTTTGTAAGGCATGATAATTTCCCCAAGTGAATGATACAGATGCCATATTATTAATGTTTTCTTGCTATGTTGTAACATCAAACCCTTTCAGCACCTTGAGAAAAAATACAGTATCTCAAATCTCCAAAAAGCCAACTTTTTGTGAGTGACCAAAACTTTGATTTTCCCACTGATGGCCATGCAATTTTGGTGGGTTACAATCCATTAATATGCAACAAAAATGCACGTGTAAACCTGAAGCACAAAGAAAAGTTAGAAGTATAATCATCATTCTTCAAGCAAACTTTACAGCTGTCATTTGTTGGTCTCCATCATGATCATATCAACAGAAATTATATCTCTGTTACCTCTGCCTTTTCAACAAACAAAAAATGGGAAACAGGATTTGTTGACAATAATTTGACTGTCAGCCCAACACAATGCCAAGCTTGTTTCCAGAGGTGACATGGTGTCAATAAAATGTGTTCAGGTGTAACGGCACAATAACTTTTGATGTGTATATTTTGGCTAAGTCCCAGGATGGATCAAATGAATCATTTTCTACAAGTGGGAGGCAACAGCAACTGCCAATTACAGTTGAGAAAAATGTCAGAGCTGCAGATACAAGATTTCTGTGGGACACTGACAATATGAGGTGTTCTTATCTGCAGCTGTGTGCCTGGAGCAGTCTGGGTCACTCGCCCTCTAATCTGCACTCGGTTAGTCACCCCTACCCAATATTTCCTCACAAAGCACTAATGCATTCACCTCACATGCATAGTGTGAGGAGAGGTAAGCACACACACACACACAGATACACACACACACATACACACATAAACACAAGGGGCCTTACTCTTCCATCTGGGCCTCTGATGATCCTGAGTTTGGAGGACAGCACAGAAACAGAGCTGTGCTAGTGGAGTATATACTGTAGTTGACAGCTTCCCGGTTAGATGTCTATACTTCTTCTCAAAGTGGCCTTCACACAGCCTGTGCTGTGACACCAAAATGGTAAATTAAAAAATCTTAATATCAGAGCGCTGTCAGAACTCCTGCTCACATAATCAGAGTTTCACCCTCTGAAGACTTTCAGAGGAGAGTCTGGCATCTCAGCCAGAGGAGGGCGAGCAGCAGACTGTTTGAAAGTTTACAGCAGCACTGTAGCTAATGGTATGAGGCTAACTGGGTGAGTCTGTTGTTATGTAAGCCAGCTGCCACTCTGTGCAGTGATAAATAAAAACTAAGACTGCAGCTCGTCATAGCCTTTATATTTACACTAAACATCAGTCACAAAGTGCATTAGATTAATTACATGAGAGACACTAATTTGTCACTTTCTCCATCTTTTTTGTATCATATCTGCACTTTGAGCCTATTTTTATAAATGATTACAAAAAACCCTTTGTTGATCTTCAAAGGCTGATGTGCCTCCTGGATGGATTTAGCTCTCAGTGGTCCATTTATAATACCACTCTGATTGCTTCTACTTTAAGACGTTCGGCTTCAGTTTGGACAAAGGCAGCAAAGAAAGGACAACATTCTTTGAATGAATTGAAGTGATCATATTTTGTATGCAAGTCTATTTCATAAATGTAACTTGTAACTGTAGCAGCTGGAAGAATGAAGAAGGATATTTGAAGACTTTTGTTCCAAAATAAGATGTCTATCATTTGAAAAAAACAAACCCTTACTCCTGCACAATGATGAATAGAGCAAAATTAAAACTATGACACTCTTTGAAGAATAGCAGACTTAAGTCCTTGGTTGACAATATTGCAACACTTTTATGGGTTGGATAATATTGAATGAATTCAGGTAATTCTTTTATTTTATTTATTTCCAAAGTGCATATAAAGTAGAGCTGATGTTGCAGATACAGCATAGATAAGCATAGATATTTTGGTATACAGTTGTCCATTTCTTCTATATTGGCATTCAAGTGACTAAATATAAACACTGTAATAAATTCCAAACATTCAAACAAGTATGAGTGAGTGTGCACACTTGGGTAAATTGAACAGATCTCTGGTTTTAAATTTATTGCCTCTCGTGAATCTCTGTGATGAAGCTGTTATCAAGCTAACTCTGTGTGACTGAGTGAACCTGTTCCCTCCCCGCTTTCTCAACAGGAGAACAATACTATTATTCCATATCATTAAGCTTGCTGTGAGTCAGAAGCCTTCCCTTCTTGGTGACTGTACACTGTTGTTTGGCTCTTAGAGACACCAGCTGAGTCTTAAACAGACCAAAATATCACAAGCCGTCTGTTAATAAAATCTACGTAGCCCGTACCCCACTTAAGTTCCCAGCATTACTGCCTCGCTTCTGCTTTCTGCTTTTGTTCTCCAGCCAAAACTCGCTAAGATTAACTCCCCAGCTCCAGCCCAGACTCAGCCCAAAGGACCAAACAAGAAATCTGTTTGTTTCAGCATATGCACCAAAATCAAGTCCAGCGATTCAATGCAAACCTGATCTCTGTCAACTCTGTACCTTGCAGCAGGACAGGCACTGCAGCTACAATGCTGCATAATGCAAATCAGAGACCCCATTTCTACCAGAGAAATGAACCACTGTAGCAGCCAAGTCCCCATTGCAGATGTCAGATGTTCATTCCCTAAGCTCCAGTGTTTGTCTCAGCCTCTGACCCTGGAAATGTATTCTCTCTTTCTCTCTCTATTTCTCTCTGTCTTTCCCTCTCTCTCTCCTTCCCTACTGCAGAAAAACTGCAGATCTGCGTCACCAAGGACACTAGAGACAAGTCTGATGGATCTGCTCTGTAACATCACTCTCTCCCCACCTTTTTATCTTGCTTTCTCCCTTTCTGTCTCTTTCCCTAAACCTGTCTTTTTGAAGAAAAACTTCCATGCGGTGAAACACACGCTCAACCATAAAATCAAGTCTGCTTCGAATCAAGGCTATTTCTCATACAACGAAGCAACTTGGCTGCACGTTAGCATGCTAACAAAACACGAAAACAAAACTGGCTGTGCATCAGTAGCATAGCGCTATGCTCTTACACAGCAGAGATCGACTATATGCCACAATGCCAGGAGCACAATATCCTCCACAGGATATCATTACGGTGCACGACGGGGCTGATTAGCTGCGTGTTATCATGTTAGCACTAGCCTCTCCACCCAGAACAAATAGTAGGGCAGCTTGCTTGTGTGTTAGCATGCTAGAGCAAGCCAGGGTGCTAATGTCAGCAGCTGATTGGCTGGGAAGTGTGAAATCAGACAAAACCGGCCTGGGTGCAGACACCCACATCCTCCCCTGACCCACTTCTCTCCCTCGCTCTGGTTCTTTTACTTAATATGCTTGCTGCAAACAACTCCGACTAACTTGGTGCAGAGCGTTCATAGCCATGCTTATTCAAGCAGAATTCACAGAGGTGGTCAGGCTATGGGTGAAAAAAGGATGTGCATGTCTGGGTGATGAAAGAAAGGAAATGTATATGTGTACAGCAACGCAGTAAACATCTTTGGTAATGATAGGGTCGCAGTGGTAGACATACTGTATAGTAATACTAGTCATTTATTGTGGTTTGCACTCAAGAAGATGGCCCACACAGCATCTTTCTCTCCATTCCAGCCCCTGTTTCCTGTTACCATAGCAACCTGTCTCTTCCTCCTTCCCAACTATTCCTTCTTTCCCTCATTCATCCTGCCTTACTTCAGCACTAAGCTATATCAAATAGTGTGTCTATAAAGAGTACTGTTAACCTTTTTTAATGAAAATTTGGTGCAGGGAGGGAAGAGATGAATCATTTCATTCAATAAATCACATAACACTACTTATTCTTCTCCAACTTTAACTGTGCATGCTGTTAAATGAAGCACTCATATACTGTTTTATCTAATTTTGCTTATGAGATTCATTAAATCTAGATCACATTAAAAATGACTGAGGAAAGAAATGACATGAAAGGGCGCTAGAAGTCACGTGAATGATTCGCTTAAGAATCTTTCTTCTTCTTCTCTCTCTCTCTCATTCTCTTTCTCTCTCTCTCTCTCTCTCTCTCTCTCACACACACACACACACTCACATACATACACACATACAAAGACATGGTGGGTTGATTTTGCTGCAGTGGATGTGTGGTTGGTGTCTTCACAGTGACATTGGTGCTGAGTTACAGTGCTAATGAGAGCTTTAATGTCACCCACACACAGACTCCTAGCAGACAGATTAGAGCTGTGATTACACTGAGCCTCAAGAACACACGGGAACACACACACACACACACACACACACACATATATACACCACGGCACACACATGCCCACATCACACAAACACACCACACTAGATAAACTAGCTAGCATAAAGGGGGATGAACATACAAACAAAAAGAGGTAATCTCCACAGCTGAAGTCTAGGAAAACCATCATGTGCTCCACCTGCGATCCTGTCTACTGTTGCACTGTGCTACTGTTCAGTTCAGTCAGCCATGAAAGAGAGAGAGAGAGAGAGAGAGAGAGAGAGAGAAGTCAAGAGAGAGTGCCAAAGGCAGGAAGAGAGATGTACACGCTGCAAAGAAAGAAACTCCATCCAAACAAGTCATGTAGTCCCAGCCTTAAAATCTTGTTTTTCTTAAAACAAGTGAACCAAACTGACAATGGCCTGAGATAATCCCACTACTTTCCAATGCTAATCGACGTTTCCCCAGAATTTTCTTGAATCAAGTGTCATTTGCTTGATACTAGTGGGCTGATTTGCCTTATTCTGCTTTACTTCAACATATTTACGCTTGCTGCCAGAAAAAAAATCAAAGGAAGATGCAGTAGAAACAAGTAAGAATATCTCATCCCACTGATTTTTTTTTCATTAAGCAAACACAAGATTTTAAGACTAAGTGACTTATGAAGATGGATATTTTTTGCAGTGCAGCAAGAGGTGAGACAGCAGGCAGGCAGGCAGGAGGAGATGCTGGGATGGGGGTGGGTGGGAGATGAAT
>OMLF01039248.1:0-10409 GCA_900302615.1 Holocentrus rufus | reverse complement strand
TGTAACAGCACGGCTGTCCTCTGTACCGGATATGACCCTCCTCGTCCCCTATCAATCAATCACCATCACTTCCTGGTGCCAGAGTAGTGCCACCAGCAGCTGTGTGCCTTGACTGAATACATCAATCTCAGCACAGCTCGTTTGTAAGTGTGTGCATGCATGTGTGTGTGTGTGTGTGTGTGTGTGTGACAGGCCGAGCCCCTACACTGACCACTAGCCCTCCCCCCATTTGTCCACTCTCCTCCTACTGTCTCCAAATCGCTATCCCTCCATCAATATTATTCTGCTGTCAATCTCTGGCCCCTCCCCCTTTCTTTTTGTCTTTTCCATCCATCTAACGTCTTCACTCTGCAATCCCACTTCCCGACTCCACCTCCCAATTTCTCCTGTCCCAAACCTCACCCCTGCTTTCAAATGGGAAATCAATAAGTCCGTTTGTGAGAGACGCCCTCCCTCTCCCTTTCATTCTCTCTTCCACTCACACAAACACACGTACACACACACACACACAAAGGGTTCCAATATGCCTGTTCTTACACCTGGCTACACCACTGTCACTGAAACAAATATGATTCATTAAAGTTAAATTAAACCAAACTTTCCTTCTCTATTACTCAAACACTCTGCGCTGTAAAAAAAAATCTACAATTGATTATAGGAATGACAGCGTATTATGCATCAAATTCAGGAGCTACAACAAACTGAAACCAAGAACAGAAGACAGATTACAAAAAAAAAAAAAAATCCAGAAGCTTACTTGCCAACCGAGGATGCATTGGATTTTGATTTGGCCGGGACAAACGAATGGGAAGTCCCAAAATTCACTGGAAGAACAATGGATCATGTCCTAACTAGTTGGCACAAATTAACAGCTCTGTAATCTATAACAGTGCTGTTTCAAAGTGGGGTGCTCTGCAAAATGAGGAATATTTTAATTTGACAATTCTGTTCACTAGAGTGAACAAAAATGCATGTGAACGTAAGTGATTATTTTAACATTATGCATTAACCTCACCACTTATTTGCCAGAATAACATCTAAACAATTTAACACTTAACACAAACCGAGATATTTTTTCATATAAGGTCCCCTAAGTCAAAATCACTTCATTTTTGGGGTCAATGGCTTAATGAAAGTCAACCTGGGAGTCAGAAACATGATAAAGTCTGTAACCTCTGACTCTATAGTTCTGTCTATAATAATCTGTAGTACAAAGCTGGTTGAAACAGCATTGGAAATGAATACCTTAGTGCTTTAACACTGGAAAGGGTTTTTGAATTTTATAACTGAAATATGTCCCCTCCTGTATTGCATCCACTTTTTGTACAAAGCAGTGCTGTATGATTTTCAAAACCATGCAAGAAAAGATTATTTCCTATAATATTTAACTTGTTGAACTCTTGGATCTTGTTGCCTTTGCTTATTTCTCCCAAACCCATTGGTCCTCCTAGAGCTAACTGAGGTCCAAGCACACAGCCCATCTCAAGCTAAAAAGCTCCTTCTCTGTCATCGTGTTTGACTTCCTTCTCCCCAAAACAACACTGGAGAGACACCCACCATAAGGACCCAGGTGCCCGCCTGGCATTCTTGGATGCGATAGCAAACTACTGTTTCTTCCTGCAGTGGTGCAACTCCCTTTCATGTCCTCCAAGGAGCAGGGCCCCATAGCTCTGGAACCTAAGAGGGCTAAAAGGGGGATATGAAGGGGTACTGCTGCAAATCCTGTAATAAAGAGAAGGGATGGGAGACAGCTTTATCCAGCTAAGAACCTGCAGAGGAGGATTAGGGCCACGGGGAGCGAGATAGGGAGAGGAGGAGGCGATGACGAATGTGAGACGGGTAACCGCCATGGGAAAAACGGGGAGGGGAATATAAGGGTTGCAGACAGAGGGAAAGTGGGTAAGGAGAGAGATAGAGAGAGAACAATGTGGAGAAAGTGTCTTTTCAGAGGTCAAACCATGTAGGATTATGGTAGAGAGTCAATATCTGCACCGACACACAGATGCCCTCTGAACAAGGGCAACACACACGTATGAACACACTGAAGCTGCCTCTACACCATTTATGCAGGATTTTATATATTCGCCACCCCCATCATCTGAACACCGAGGAGAAACTATTTCCTTATTCTTCAGCAGTGATAATGTTATAATGCTTCTGATTGTGGGTGTGTCTCGTTTTTTTAAGATGTGCACACAGTTCTATTGCAGTGGTAATTTCCCTGACAGCTGTGCTCTGTTGGAGCCCGGCTTATAGGTCACGATAGATGAATGAGTGGAGAGAGCACCCAATTGTGTCTGTGTGTGTGTGTGTGTGTGTGCGTGCATGCACTGCACGAATGAATATGTGGACTTGCACATGCTCATGCTTGTGCGTTTGTGTGTCTGTGCAAAACAAGAGAGAGGGGGTGAGAAAAGTGAGGAACCAGGGAGCAAGGGAGAGGGGAGTCCCAATGCTTTTCAAAAGTCAATGACAGATAAATTATTAACAGCGAAACAGTCAGGGGCCATCAATGCCACTGTAACGCAAAATTGCAACAAAAGAGATGAAACAGCATGGGGCCAAACACCAGTCAAGTTGTGCCTCTGCAAAGAGGAAAAGCTGTAAGGAAGAGATAAAAGGGAAAGATGAAGCAGAGCGGTGTGAAAGAGATGGATGGCGAAGGGAGGGTAAAGGTAAGGAAGGAGGGACGCGGCCCGAAAGTGACAAATGGCAGAAAGGCTTCAGGAGGAAGAAGCAAACAGAGAGGAGGTTTGCAGACACAGACGGAAACTTCAGCGGTTGAAAACCCCCCACCAACCCCCCCAACCATCCATCGACTTCACACACACACACACACATACACACACACAAACACACACGCGTTGCAATAGAAAAACCATTAAGTAGAGGTGCCGATAAGACCCTCATCATCGGGTCAAACACTCTTCCATTCCTGCTTGCTCTACTTTTGTTCCTTTTCCCGTCCCCATCACTAACCCAGTCACAGGATAAAGGCCATGCAGAGGTCTCTCTCTCTCTCTCTCTTTCTCTCTCCCCTCCCTCTGCTCCTCCCCTCTCTCTCCACAATCAAATTATTGTGTCAGACTGCAAGAGGTGTGGGTGTGAGGATACTGGATGCTTAGCTCCAGCCCACTCACAAATTCCTCAGTCTTAGCACCAAACATGGGTTTCACATACTGCAGTCCCTGAATTTATCATAGCCCATATACCAGGAAAGACTCCTCAACAGTGAAGTGGTTGCTAGGTGCCACTGGAGCAACAATGTGAATAATCAGCTCCTGTGGCTTCATAATGAGGGCTGTGATGAGGACAACACAAACTCATTTGCATCGGTTTGAATGGAGGCGTTTAGTGTAACATGGACTAAATGCTATTTTCAAGATTGTTCTAATCCACAGGGAAACATTTTTTGGGGCGAGAAATACAGGTGAGTATGCAAGGTAGGCAGCCACCATTGGAAATGATGGCTGTTTGTCCAAAAAGCTTAATCATAAAACAATACATCATATATCACACATTGTGGAAAGGTTATGCTAACTGATAGCCCACTCTTTTCACTCTTAGACATGAAATGATGTAATATTGTATCTGATTTCTATTATCATCAGACAGGAATATAAACACAGTTTGAGCCCAAGATTTATTCATTATGACTGATCATATTTAGTGCTACCAGTGTGGTTGAAGCCACATTTTACATGCTTGCTAAATTCCACTACCGAGACCAGATGTAAAAAACCTTCAGTTCTGTGGTATAGGTTGATGGAGCTGGACTGAAATCTCATATTCAGTGTTGCAATCTTGTTTTCCTTAAGTAAAAATAATCTGCCAGTGGGTTGAGATAATCCCACTTGTTTTCCCACTTATTTTCAATGCTGATCAACTTGTTTCCAGAATTTTCTTGCATCAAGTGTCATTTTCTTCATACTGGAGGGATGATTTTCATTATTCTGCCGCATGTTGCATGCCACGTTCCCATAATAATTTCTGAAACAAGCGAAATGGCATTGGAAACAAGTGGGATTATCTCATCCCACTGGTAGATTTTTTTTCACTTGTTTTAATAAAAACAAGATTTTTCAGTATCACAGTATCACATCTGAGTATCACCTTTGATCAACTGATAGACCAATATATCAGCTGACTGATATTATCAACTCACATTGTCTTTTCACAGATATGTTGGTATCATCAATGTGTTGGACAATATGCATTAGAGACAGCGTATAGCACAGTAAAAGGCACTTGAGATCATTTAAAAACAGTCTTATCATTTAATAATTTGTCCAGCGGACTCCATTGTTTTCAGTAGTTGCAGCACGTGAGTTGGCAGAGTAGAGAATCACACCTGAGCAGATGGTGGTGCAGATTGTGTTAAGCAGTTTATTGTTCACCTGTAAAATATCAACTCTCCATTATGTATCTTTATCACAAATATTTGGATAGCAAGTTTGAGGATTCCTTACCAATATGTTTTTATGTTTATAAAATATGAGACAATACATAATAATATTGGTATAATCAATAATGAGGCTGGGCTCGAATGACAGCGTTTCACATGCTCTCTCAGCAATCATCAAACATCAAAGCCCCTTTCACTGTTCATATTAAGTCAATGACAAATAACAATGGAGAGATTACAACATGGGCTCCCAACATGCCACACACTCATGCACGTATGCACACATGCAGGTGGACACATACCACCTCACACAAGACATGCACACACACTCCCACACACACACAAACACAAACACACACACGGACAGAAACACTACCCTGATTAAAATGGAAAGGATTAGCTAGGACCAGGTGCTCAAATGAATTGTTTGTATAAAACGCAGTGAAAATACAATATGTCAGTGGTGCTGACCCAGGTCCATCGTGCTGTATAGATCACCAACTAGTTCCCTCTAATCAATGCATTCATTTGTCTTTCTTCCTCCCTCTGTTTCCTCTTCCCCCCTCTGTTGATCCCTGTCAACCTTTCTCCCGCTTGAGAGTGTGTTGTGGGAGTGTGTGTCCTGCCATGTGTGTTTTTTTGTGTGTGTGTACACAAATGTGTATGCAAGTATGTGTATTCTTCTCTCACTGTTCTGGTCTGCTCTCTCTGAATCAGGCCATGCTGTGAGCAGCTGATGATGACTCAGTAATGTGAGAATGTCACCAGAGTCTGGGAACTGTGACCGGTTTCTGTCTTTCTGCCAGAGATGCTCAGACTGTAGCTCTCTCTTCACACTTCACTATCACTGGTGTCAGTTTCTTTTTGTTTGTTTGATGAAGAGAGGTAGCTAACACTACCTCTCTTTTCCTCTCTATAATATATACTACTTGTATAATACCAGGAAATACCTTATTTGTAAGTATTATTCTAGAAAGTATTTTTCTATGTAGCTCCATGGATACCTGCATTTCCTGCTTGAAATACTTCCCATGCCACTGTTTGTATGAGATTCTGATTGAATGGACTCGATTAACAACAATGTGACTCATTCCACTGGAAAACAAATTGCTCCTCCCTTCAAATCTATAATACAGGTCATAGGTCACGCTGATGCAACAAGGCTACATAACCTTGAGGGCCTCAGCACAAAGGAGACAGGGAGCTCTTTGGATGTCACCGGCCGGAAATGAGAAGCAAACAAACGCGCACAATGTACATTTTATCACAGCCAGGATGTTCTCATTAATGAAATGACTGCCGTGATGGTGATGAGCACATATCTCAGACGATGCGTTTCTTTTCTATCAATGTCTTCTTGGGCTTTTTCATCTTTGTCTTCATCATATCCTCTGCTTTCTTCGTCTTCTTTTTTTGTCATTTTATTCTTTTTATTCTCTATCATGTATTCTTGTCTCAGATTTTGGGGAAAATTATCCTCATCTAGCAGAGGGATCTAGCAGAGGCATTTAGTGGGGAATAGTTTATGGTAATCTGACCAGTTATAATGACGAGTTTTGTTCAAATTAATTTGCACAGTCTGAAAACTTCGAAAATTGTTTGTTTTGAGCCAGTAATGCTCCACAAAACTGATGCAACCAGAGGGAAATGGTTAGAAAGTATTTAATGGTGTTAAGTCAGACCAGGGTTAATCAGTTGTTTTGATGCTAGCTTCACCCTCCCTTTTATGCTGGAGACAGATGCTAGAAGTCCAGGTTTAGGTGTGGTTTTACATCAAGAACAGGGGGGTAGGAAGAAAGTTACAGTCTATGTGAGTCAGGGGCAGAATGGGCCTGAGAAAAATGATCAAAATGACAGCCGTATGAAGCTGGAGCTCCTTGCACTAAAGTGGTCACAGTGGTCACAGAGAAATTTAGGAGTTATCATCTGGGGACCAAGTTCTGGGGACCACTATCATCATGGATAACAACCCACTGTGTCACCACTCCACCACCAAATTAGGAGCTATTCAACAGCAATGGGTCTCCCAGCTGGCTGTATTTGAGATGGATGTAAAGTATCACTCTAGCCGATGCAATTCTGCAGCTGATGCTCTCTCCAGGCAACCAGTAGCTTACGAACCAGAACCTGCGAGGATGCAGAGAGTGATGGATGTGTAGCCATATGTAACACTCAGGACAGGCACAGCTCTAGGCCCGGATTTAGTAGCAGCAAGAGTTGAGTGTTGTGAGATCAGGCAGGTACGTGCATCTGAGGCAAGTGAGACAGTGGCTAGCAAGGCAGCTCAGGGTAACATTCCCACATTGCCTGAATACTCTAGAGCTCCAGAGGTTTCAAGCATTGGACCCAACGCTTGGAGTGTCGAGAGAGCTTTGGAGCAAACAGAGAAAACCTACTTATCAGGTGAGATTAGGTCTAACTAAACTGGTGCACTTCTTGTTGAAACAGTGTCCACGAATCGGAGAGAAAGATGGACTGTTGTACTGTGTGATCGAGGATTCTCATAATGGAGAATGTCACCAGCTGTTGGTGCCTGCCTGCCTCAAGGAACAAGTGCTCCCAAATGTGCATGATCAGATGGGGCATCAGGGCATAGAGTGAACACTGGGTCTGTTCAGACAGAGATGTTTTTGGGGCAGTATGCATGAGGATATAGAGAAGTGCCAGAGGTGTGTGTTGACAAAAATGCCTCAGCCCATGATTGAGGTGCTCCAAACTCCATTCTTAGCTGGCCGCCCACTGGAGGTGGTTGCTGTGGACTACACTTGAACGTGTCACAGATGGTCGTGAGAATGTACTCGTGATCACAGATGCATTCACAAAGTTCAGTCAAGCTTTTGCCAGGTGAGATCATAAAGCACATACTACTGCTAAAGTCATCCTGAAAGACTGGTTTATGAAGTACAGGGTACCAGAACACCCCATCACCCCAAGGAAGTCCACACTATAAGAGGTTTACAGTAATAGAACCTTACATGATCTCTTACGGGTGCTTCCCACTGAAAAGGACCGAACACCTGTCAGAGCTTGTGTATGCGTGTAATGTCACACCACAGTCGACCACAGGATACTTGCTCTACCATTTACTGTTTGGAGTTCACCCACACCTTCCAGCTGATGCACTGTTAGGCCAAGAGGAGGTGAAGGATGACAAGCCTGACTAGTTAGCTGTACACCAGGAGCGTCTCCAAGAGGCACATGCAAGAGCAAGGCGGTGTGCTGATCTGAAGGCTGCAGAGAGAGAGGAAGACAGGTATACTGTCTGCCTGTTGATGTGGGGCAATTGGTGTATCTCCGCTGTCGTCCACCAGGAAGGAATAAAACCCTTGATGCCTGGGGAGCTACTGTGTACAAAGATGTGGATGTCCAATGGACTACATACAAGGAGAGCCAATGAAGAGGGTGCATACGTCCAACTGGCCATGTGTGGGGCCTGTACCAATGCCAAGGCAAAGTCACCCTGCAGCTTCCCTTATGTATAAACCTACCTTGAGTCTAGAGTCAGAGACTGAGTTTTTTGGATCCGGAGTTTATGAAGGTGGAACTCTGCGGCAACTCTGGAACCTGTGGATTTCGATCTGAAAATTGACAAGTCAAAAAGCCATCTGGATGATATGGCCAAGAGCGCGGCGGACAGTGAGGATGTTCATCTCACATCAGAGAGTGTTGGCTTACCTGCTAATGAATCGGAGGTGAGGCCTGCGCCCAGTTTATGAGAGGGGAGGGAGGGAGGGAAATCGGTGTGACAAAATGTTATGTAAAGTGATCTACTTCCAAGTATTCAACTGTGAACTGTTTAATATGAAGTAAGGGTTATTTACCCAGCTTGAGTGGTTTAAGCAATGTACATTTTGTTGTATCCTGTTTGTTGTATCCTGTTTCAGTTATTTAGGTTTGAGAGACCACTACTGTTGTCTATTGTCTATTGACTATTGACTACTGTCTTTTAGCCTACCTACAATTCGTTGTCTGTTGCTGTGAATACTGGCTTGAGTTGTGAATACTGGCTTGAGAATATTTTGTTTTTGTCCTTTTTGCTATAACTCAGCACTTTATTGAGCACCTTATGTTGATGGTGCCTAAGCTGGGTCAAAGAGCCTCATCTGATTATAAGACATAGAGGCTGAGACAAAACCTGTTTCCTGTCTTGTCACTGAGTTTTCTTCTCATTCCAAAATTCCAATAAATTATTGCTGTGTTCTATTATAGCGCAGTCAAGAAAAAAAGACCAAAAAAATTATTGTGCGCCCCGTTCCTTTACTTATAATTCGGCTACAACACGTTATATATTAAACTGTCCCATTTAGCAAGTGCTTTTGTCCAAAGCAACTTACAGTAGGCCGAACCAACCGTATATTACAGTCTTCATCACCTACGCCTTCATCAGGAATTAGTAGCACTTGTAGCATTAAAGCTAAAGGTAAATGTTCTTAACGTATTAAGATGGTGGTGATTCCATGAGGCTGCTGAACACCACCAATAATCACCATTGAATTAGATTCAATGTGTCCTATGTCAGTTCTATTCCCCCTTGTCCCCTCTCTCCCTTCACTCTCTCACAGGAAATCATACATAACACATCACCCACTCGTCAAATCATTCAACTAAGCATACCAGTGAGACAGAGAGAGAAGACAGAGATAGCGAGTGTGTATTTGTGAATGTGAATAATTTGTTTATGCCACAGTCATAGATCTGATTGAATTGGGTGCATTAAAAGAAATCACTGCAGCCTTTATCTCATTACAGGTGGAGCCGGGGCAATAGCCTACAATGAATGGCCTGCTAAATGCAGCTGTTTTTCTCTGGCACCCACACACATCCACACGCAGACAGGAACAGCACACTCTCACATGCATGGAGAGACACAGCACCTTCCTCTCTTTTTGCAAACCTAGCCCGTAGCCATGCACTAGGAATACAGCAACCTCGCATGCATAAGTTGACTGAGGGAAAGCAGAGCTAATTCAGAGCACCAGCCTGCAGCAGAGAGGGAGGGAAGGATATTGACAGAAAGGAATGGGAGTGGATGTGTTGATCAGAGGCCCAAGGCAGGGAAGGAGGGAGCTGTACAGTCTCGTTGTGCTGTGTAGACGGGGAATACAGGACGACGTGGAGGCGTTTCCATGGGAGTGCTGCTGCGCTCCTCTCTAGCAGACACATTTCCTTATCTGCTGCCTGGGGAGAAACAAACACTGGCAGCTCATATGAAGGGGAGTTTCCCTGGGTCTATTTGAGCAGGGTAGAGAACCGACAGAGCCCTAATTGAATTTCAGGGCAAGAGGGAGAAGTGCAAGATTTGCAGGGGGCCACGCTGTATGTCTTGATAGCAAAATTGAACACATGCATGCTGTGTCAAATCCTTTGTTCCTTAAATATATGTGCGCCCTAAAAAAGGTGTGTCAGTTGCAACACCCATATCTCCAGTTTAGGACAACACATTTGGATTACTTTTCAACACAACGTCTTAGATTGTCTGAATGAGACCAAGATTAGCACCCAAGCCTGAAAAAAAAAAAGAAAAACAGCTAAATTAAACAAGGGGTGAACCACATTGTAGAAAGAAAAAAGATAGAGGAGAAAAAGTGATTGAATAAGCACAGAGGCTGGGTGAAGGCAGCACACAGCGGGCCCTGTGTGGACAGGCCTGTAATTGAAGAGAAGAAAAGGACCTTAACCCAGATCAGTATCTATCACTCCAGCAGGAAAAGAGCGCTCAACACCCACAGATTTCCAGAGAGGGAGTGAGAGAGAAACCAAGGCCCCTGATGGGAAGAGAGTGTATGAGGAGGAGGGAGAGGGGTGGAGATGATGTAGAGACTGATAGTGGGCTCCCTATAGGGCACATCTGGTGCTGGTTCTTCTAAACTGTGACACATATGGGCCCTCAGCTCTGAAACAGGGTGAGAGAGAGAGAGAGAGAGAATGGGACAGAGATTTTGATTTTATTTGACTTTTTTATCATCTTTATTAATGTTATCACTATCGATTACTCGAAAGCTTT
>OMLF01039245.1:16119-30404 GCA_900302615.1 Holocentrus rufus | reverse complement strand
TCAGCCCAACCTCGTCTGTCCTGTCAGTTTAGCGGAATAAAGTTGATATCTTGACAGGCATCAAAACATAAATTAAAAAAACGAAACACTTACGCATTAAAGCTAGTGGCAGTAGTATCATTATTGGTATGAAAGACAAAATTACCAGTTCGAACGCCAACCGGTGTGTGCATCCCTGTTGAAGTGCCCTTGAGCAAAACATCTAGATCTCTGCCACAGGAAGAAGAATCAGTGCTCAGTCAGTGACATCACTTCCTGTCACAGAAGAATGCAGTTCAGATACAGTAAAATCTGATGACCCGTAATGGCGTACAATCCCAAAATACATCGGCGTTAGAAAATACCATCCAGTGGAGCGGAAAAGGAAGAATCCGCCGGCTGCACCTCTGCAGTCACACCCCTCAGAGGAAATCTGTGCACGCTTGTGTCAGAGGGGAATGGGAGGAAACAAAATCCTGATCATTACATTGTGTTTGTAACCTGGTAATTGAAGTAAATGAGTAAAAAAAAAAACCATCTTTAAAGGTCAGTGTGCAGTATTACAGCTGGTTATGTATCCTTGAAAACAATAAAAACTCCTCTTCAGATGTGGTTCAACTTCCTGAAAAGCTGTCAGGAAGAGCAGATGGTCTCTGGGTCTTGCTTAATCTCGCTTTGAAGTAGTGATGTTGATGCCTCGCACCCACAGAGGACTCCATTGTGTTGTGAGAATGGATGACTAACCTGTTAAACTACCTCACTCCCACATGCGTAACACACACACACACACACACACACACACAGCCCACTGGCCCATTGCCAACATCCAAGCAGAGCTGGAGAGGCGGTACCCTTCCTTTGGATATACTCAATGAATCACTGCAAAGGCATTACTTGTGTCCATGTTTAGGTGCTGGTCTGAAGTCAGCGCTTCGGCTCACAGGTGGGGGGGCAAGTAGCTCATAAAGTAATCAAGGCTTTGACCTCAGCACGTGTTGTTTGTTGGCAGGCTAAGAATACGTTTACTCAAAGTGCCTACATGACCATGAGTGCATATATTATAGCAAATATATGGTTGTAGTGATAAACTCTTCTCGTCTAAATTGATAAAAAAAAATCAAAATGAAATCTGAAACAAATTATGGGACATGATTGAACTTAATTACAGAGGTTCGTCATACTACTGTGTAGTTGAATATCAGTCAACAAAGTAACATGCTTGATCTTTCCTCTTTGTTGTGGTATCGTAGTAGTATTATGTTTTTGGAAACAAAGCTTAAAGATGGTTTTGAAGTAAAAAGTCCAACTAATTTATACTGTATGGTTCATTCAAGAGCTTCATTCAGCAGGTAAAGGTAACCTGAGCAGGTGTGGTCTACTCTGAGGATAATGTGTAGTTGTATCAGATGAAAACTGGGGATCAGCATCCCCTTTGCGTGATCTTGGTCAACTGAAAGAAAACTAGGATCCAAACATTCCCTCAGTGATGCTGACTTGGCCTCTCTCTCACTGATGTGGTTTACCAGACAAGACTCTTTTTTCTTCTTCTTCTTGGGCCATCGTCTCTTTCATACCACACATGTCTCTTTATATAGCCCCGGCTTCACCCTCACACCCAAACGGCACTAAACCCAGGATGTCTCAGTTCCTCAATTTGTGTCGTTTCATTCAGTGACAAAGCTAGTAATCATACGCTGCCGTTTCCTTTTACTTTCCTTCTGGAATATATACCTCCTACACTGGGCTCGTCTGAGAGGGAGAACTTTGCTGTCTAGTCATACATCACAGCCCTGTAAGTCCTGAGATGTCAGCAAATGTGTTGGTTGTGACTGGTCCTGTAAGGCTGAATGGGTTGAGCATGACTCTACTGTAATGGCTCAGCTGCACCAGATGCGTCTCTTGTTCCGTCCATTTATATCATAAGGGCCGGATCAGCCGGATCTGCCATTCACTTCAGCGCAGCCTGTTCCACTGGACGTGCACATGCTGCGTTGCCAGATCTGACATGGAGCCAGAGCCAAAGCCACAACTTTTGAAATATGCATGGCTTCTATTTTTGCCAAACTGTGTCGTAGCGTCTTATGTGTTTGAACAAGTAAATGCATGTAAATGAGATGATTAGTATAGTCAGTTACCACAATATCAACTGCAAAAAGGAGATAGTGGAAGAACAAAAACAGCTTCAGAGCATGCAGAGTATTTACAAACCAACAGTACTTTCAAAGCCGAAAACTAGATTCACTACAGCTTCTGAATAGAACCACTTTAATTGTGCAAAATATACAAAACTAGACTATTTTGTTCGCTTACCCGTAGGTAAAAGGTAACGAGGCCCAGTGCAGCCAAAACACCACACCACGTCTTGGGCTGCAAAAAGTTCCAATATACAAATGTAATGCATGCAGTGTAGTTTGGGGGTGAAAACAAACATGATTGTCTCTCTGAATAGTGTTGCGTTTGTTGGGACAGGTGAGAACAGTGTGCCTTTTAAACTTGGGTATGTACCAAATAATTATGCTGAGACAAAGTCCAAGTCCAGGTCCACTTCCTTGCAATATATAATGAAGCAACTACAAGAATTGACCCCAAAAAGCCTGGTTTTGTAGATGTAAAGAGTTGGATGCTGACATCTGCTAGCCAGCTGTTATCCATGCCTAGAAAGCCTAACTGAGGGCAGAACACAATCTGGAGTGATGGCTCATGTTCAACTATTTACTCCTGTGTTTTTACCTGATATGAACACTGGAGAAAGCGAACTACAGCAAAGAGCGCAGAGAATTGCATCATCCTTTGCTTACAGGACTGGAATCCATTTTTGTTTTGACTCCCTACGCTGCCAAATTTCTATCTTTGCAGCATGACAGATTGCCTAAACTCTATTCAGAAAATGAGCAACTTTTGTGCACAAGAACTTGTTTGCCAGTAATTAGCAATAGGAATATAAACCAATCAAATACATCAATGCAACAACTGTTTTTTTTTTCATGCTATGGCTTGAACCAAAGAAAATGAGCCAAGAATATGTTCTGCATATGACTGTTATCCTTTGTAACAGAGTGGAGTTTAATACTAGGAGATAGCGAGCTGATTACATCTTCTCCAGATAACTCCTCCTTGCCCGTCTGGTGTTTTGGCGGCAACTGCTCCTTATTTTTAGATCGGAGGAGTCAGATACCTGATGTTCAGTCAGGATCCCTTTGCACAGAAAGCAGAGTACCTGCAATTTCCAGGCCGCCTGCTCGTCATCCATCGCCCACTTATCTCACTGTATGGGCTGTTGAGAGATAGAAGCTTCTTGACGCCATAATGCAACGTGCGATAACATTGTCACACTATATTGAGAATGTGTAAGTGTTTGTGAGCGTACTAGGAAAACAAGCCCACCCTTTCACTGCTGGGTATGTGTAACAGACGTATAAGAAATATGGCTTCTTAAAGTTGAGGAAAAATGTTTCACAGCTTTCTCAGCCTTTTCAGCTATTTCAGCCTCCAGCCAACTATTCTGACTGACACAGAGCATGAAAATGATTTTGCACGGTCATTCAGCAGTCTCCTCCGTTGCCCCTCCAAAAAAAAAATTCCAACATCCTTTGCTGCTCAGCAACCGCTCTTGCTCTCAATCTCGAGACTATTTCCGAAAAACACAGGTCATGTGCAGGTCACACTGAACTATGTTGCACATATTTCTGTTGTATCAACAGAGAAATGCAAACATTGTCCTCGCAGCCCCTTTTCTTGTGCAGCTGCAGTATTGTATTGTTATGCTTGAGTCTAAACAGCAAAGAGAATCAATTAAGCCGCTCTCAGAGCTACTTACCAACTGGCAACAAACCTCTGCTGCTTTCTCTCCACTGTCAGTTCTTTAGAGCTTGGGATAAGAGGACTTAAAAGTTGTTGATATCTCAAGGTTTGGATAAATCCTGTGGTTTCCTTTTACATGTAGTATGCTTTGTTGTGCAATGACTGAAAGAGCTTGTCATGTAAACACTGAAGCAAGAGCACCCTTACTTGGTCTATTAGGCTCTTCCCAAGATGTGCTGATCTTGGTGGAACAGTGATTTATGAGTGTTTTAAATCAATATTAGAGATACAAATCTAGCAAATAGGCCACATAATGTAAACAAAATTTAGCTAAAATGAATAAGACAGCTTTGTCATGGCTTACATGTATAACTTAATGGGCGGAGTGACATTCATACTGCCAAGGTTAGAGGTTTGATTCCCCCTAGGGCTATTGATGGCTAAAAATACATGCACTTACAGGACTGTAAGGTGCTCTGGGTAAAAGCGTCCACCCAGCAGCGATGGTGCATCACTTCATTTCCACTGGCCTTTTGCAGATTTTCAACTGGCTTTTGAGTTTGAATGCATTTAACATAATTATGATTCACTCAAGACCCTGATATGCCCAGTAAAACAAAATCTAGTCAGTGTCCAGTGTCATATTGTTGATGATTTCTTCGATTGATTTGGTTGACAACAACAGCAACACTTGCAGTGCATAGAACAAACATTTATTCATGTGCTTTGGCGTGTGACCATCATAGTTTGTAAAACAATGAATCTAAAAGCCCACATGAGACACTAAAATCAAATCATAGAATAAGAGACAATGGAAACAGAGACTAACAGACACATAATTTAATCGAACCACAGAGAAGCATCGCATCTTTTACTGAGCAAGTTTAGGAAGATGAAGCATTCTTGTCTGATGTCTTGAGGCTTTTCACAGGATTAGATTAGTGCTGCACTGCCATAATCTGTACTGCTCAGAGCGGAGGAGAAGGCAGTTATTGATTTTATTCAGAAAATGGCTTTTGCATCTAACAATACATCCAATCACCAGTTGATAACATGCTGTAACTAAAGTTTGGGAGACTCTGGGAGACCCTGGACCCCAGTTTGGGAACCACTGGCACAGACTTAGTCCTGTTATTGAAAGAGGTGAACTATGGGAGGACTAGTGATGTGAGGGTCAGCTGATATCAGTTGAATTGCTAGGCTGAGCACTGCCGGTATTCCTCTGAAGCTCCCCCTCATTAGAGAGTCTCTTTGTCTTCTCTCCCTCCGTGTCGTGTGAAGCCGGTGTGATTTATACAGCGGATATACGGGCATTATGTTTTATTTTTGTTGTTGCACGGATGGTTTGTTACACGGCAAGTCCGTATTGTTACGTTTCCCATTGAAAACAAAGGTGTGTTAGAATTAAAATGGTGTATCTCTCTCATGCTTTTTCCTCTCTTCTTCCTCTCCTTCTCTTTCTCTGCTTATTATCCGGTCTCAGGCTGGACACGTTCCAACATCAGAGCTGTGAAGCAACGGCCCAGATTTTCATCCTGCCAGAGCCCCTCCTTTTCTTTTCCTCTGTCAGCACTTTCACAACGTCCACTCACATAGGCCCAAGTTATGCGATAAGAAAGAAGCTGGCCATGTTCTTATGGTCAGCCAGAGAGACAGAGAGCGGACTGATGTGGGTTCGATTTCCTAGACTGTTTTTATCCAGAGGAACTTTACTACACCTGCCCTTTTTCAGCATCACCCCGCTTCACATTCACTCAGTTCAACACATTCACACCCCGTAGCTGCACAATAAAACCACATCCTTCTCCTGTTGTCCACTGAGCAGCTTCCCTGCAGCACTTTTGGATCAAGCACCTTGCTGAAGGGCACATCGACTGTTGTTAAAGGATTGAAGAATATTCCCTGCACACTTCACTTCCCCCATATTTTCACAACCTGCCAGAGATTCGAGTGGGTGATCTTCCATTTTTTATCACCAACCTGCAGCATGAGACGCTGTGTAACCCTGGTTTATGCTTCTGAAGGTCTGCTGCTCACAGCGGCTATTTAGAAATAAAATAAACTTGATAGATTTGCGCGGGGCTGTTGGCAGGCATATGCTAGATTAATCTTTTGTAGAGCTTTTCGTTTGATTGATTAGCTGAGGTATTATTGTGTTGGCTTTTCTGTTGGGCTAATCGCAGTGTAATTCCCTTAATCCCCATATGTGTGTTTTCCTAAGGTCAGCCACATCTTCACTAGGAAGACCAGTCCAGGACTTGCTAAAGGACTTGGCCATTGGGCTTCTTACTACTGGTTATGCTGGTGAAGGAATTAAGATTTACACTTACTGCAATTTGCTTTGGATGAGAGCATCAGCTAAATGTCTAAAGTATAAATGTCGGAATATGTAAGAATAGGCTATTTCATCTTGATGCCAGACACCAGCATAACGATGTCATGATTCTGGGTGAATCATCAAAGAAACAGCCTCGGCCTGCAGCTGCTGGCGGAGATGCAAACAGAACTTATAACATGTTATTTAGATTCTGACCAGCGTTCTTCTTTGTCCTGGAGAGAAAATTGAGCTCTTTATTGCTTTTGACCCTGTTTCTGCCCTGCCTGTCTACCAAAGGTCTCATTTCATTTCAGTGTGTTTGGCTTGCAAGCAAAAGCTCCAAAAAAAAAAAAAAAAAAAAGAACCATATAATTAGTACGTTCTTTAATATTGTTCCTACGCTGTAAGCAGTAATTAGTAGAAAAGTCATTACCATAGACCACCTTTGAATTTTCAATAGAGAATCTTTAAAATTTAAGATTTGAGATTAGATTAAAGACCTGCAGCCCCTAAAACTCATTTACTTTAAGGAACTCTCAGATCTTGGTGGATGATGGTAGCACTCAAGAATAATACTAAATAAGAAAATCTGTGTGTTTTCTAATGGGCGTTTTATTCATTATTATATTATATTCTTCCAAAAGAAATTGCACAGAAGATTATTGGTAGTGGACCAAAGAGAGTTGGGAAGAATGTGACTTCCACTTCATTCTCTGTTTCTTCCTCAAGTATCTAAGCTCTGATTGGCTGTCACCCGTGTCACTCTCAGATTTCAATCTTAAAGAGTCCCCGCAGAGCTTCATGTCGGGTCAAACGGTCAGAGCTGGTAATCTTGAGCCCATTCACACAGCAAGATAGAGTTGTGCCGGTCTTCATCCCCGAGTGTCCCTGCCCCCAACTCTGACAAGTCCGATCAGGCTTAGGTCGGTCATTTCGCCCCGTGTTACAGACTTAAGATACTGTGTGATAAAGTGGACACTTCCCGTAACACATTTGGTAGAATTAGTGCCATGGTTATGTTTAGCAGGTCCAGCTGTAAATTCTGGCCTTCCAGATTACAAAAGACCACCTTTACTTAATTGTGAAACGAGGAGGTATTGACTGAGGGATGTAGTTGATGTCTGGACCTGGTTTTCTAATGACTGACCCTTGATGTGTGTAGTGACAGCTCATTCCCTGCTCCTTTTAGCTCAGCTCAGACAGCATCTGATCAACATTGACCTATTTCAGAGCTGCCAACCGTGGCAGGGAACCAACCAGGTTAGAGTACAGGAGGAGCAGCGGAGACGCACTCCTGGGTCTGGTGGGGATTCGGTTTTGATCAAAGACACTTCATACGGTCAGAACCTGGTTTAACGAAGCGCTACACCACCGTGCAGCCAGATAGATTTTTACGGGACATCGAGACTTCCGAAGTATTAATGGATATCTGCCAAAGTGGTTGATAGAGCAGGTAAATTTGCTACTCAAAGCAAAATGTACTGGTGTCTGTCAGATGGCTGGTGGTAATTTTGCAAACCCAGAAATAACAACAATTATGTCATCATCATCATCATTATGCACTCCCTCAGTTTAGTTTAGCACTGTTAGTTTACATTTGCAACACAATGTAACTATAGCATTTTCCCCCAAAGACTGACCATCCTGTGGTTTGTCATTCGAGACCCTGGCTGCATCAGAAAGTGGTGTGCTGCAGGAGTTTCCTTAATATCTTCTGTACGACGCTTACATGTTGTGTTCCTCTCTAGGAACACTTCAGGTTTGTGTTTAGCTCAGCACTGCTCCTTGCTGATGAGGCATGAAATTAACAGCTCATTTAAATGAGACGCTGATGCAGGGGACACATGCATTCTATCAGATTTATTCATTTCACCAAGTAAAATGAAAGTACAGGAATTTGTCTTGGTGGTTTTGGTGCAGACCTGCTGACAGACATGCAGACACATAATGGTACAAGGATGACAGGACCTGGATGGCAGTCCACCTAAAACTGGTTTATGTAGATAAAAAGACGTATTCTAAACTTTATAAAAACACTACGATTCTTCATTCCTACTTTATATACACTAAAAAGCATGTTTATGAATATTATATCCCATTTCTTTCTGACTCAATTAAAATCCTACCATAACTTGCTGAGATTGTGTCCCAACTGGCAAGATTTTGTTGGTCAAAAATCACTTGTGGGTAAATATCTTAAGAAAGCACTAATAGTTGAGTACAGTTCTGCCTTTTTTTAAGTTTGATGTTGAACAAAAAGGTGACAGTCCTAACGTGAACCACTGACGTAGACCGTAGACATAATCCCTGTAACGCCACATGTAACCCCGTAGTTTTTACATGCATCCCAGTACCTTCCACCTTCCCCTTGGATGCTGACAGCTCTTTGCTCGCTCAGGCTGCGTCTTGTTTTTCCCTGACAGTGACCAGATGTTGGACTCTGTCAGTGTGAGACCAGACGGGGGAGCAAACATCTGGAGGGGGTTTGGCCGGGGCCCACCCGCTGCTACACTGCCTGCCATTCTTAATCCCTGTGCCTTCCACTGCAACCATCCACCCACAGCATGACGCACACAATTTAAAAACACACGTGCATAGGAAATACATATACGCACACACACCCTCAGCCATGCTCTCAGACACACAGAAGCATACACACACATATGAACATGCATACAGACACACAGAAACTCATTCTTTCATCTCTTGTCTCTTACTGTGTTTGCTTACGTCTAACGAACCCCTAATAGTGTTACATCGTGATAAAACCTGAACGTCCCATGGAGGAATCTTCCCTTCAAACACACATTCAGACCGTTCCTGATCCCTGTCGGAGCCTCATTAGTCCGATGGGGAACATCGCTAGGATGCATGGAGCCGTCGAAAAAAGCTCTCACTGCTGAGTGTCAACACCACCTGCTCTTTTCTCTCTGCCTTTTTGGATTTTTTTTGTTTTTCTTTTACGTAATCACACAGCGCCTCGTCCGTTAAATTACTCAAGCCAAGCTGCTGCGAATCACTCACAGTTCAGTGTGTCCTCTGTATTCATTCAGCACATGGAAAAGTGAGGGTGATATAGTCCCTATAAAGTAAAAAGGGTGCAGTGCTATTTTTGATGAAATGGGCCTTTTGTATGAAAAATAAAACTGCAATCTGCACTAGAGCCATAACTGACACAAAACCAGGGATGCATGAGGTACCAGAAATCAAAATAATACGAAAAATTTGAATGGACTTCCACTAAGTAGATTGATTCACATAATGATAATGGTAATTTTATTTGTTTTGTACTTTCAACTTAGGAGGTATTTTATAGGTAATGAAATAAGAAATGAACAAAAGCCAATAAAACGCAATAAAAATGTCATTTCTGAATATAAAAACCCTCTGGTTCATATACATTTTCCACTGATATGAGAACAGGTCTGTTATATAGTCTGCTTACTGTGTACAAGAAACCAGTAGCTGGACTTCATTCATTTTCCCCAACCAGAGAAACATCTCTTGTTTGTTGATGAGGAAACGTTGGAAGCCAACAACGGCAGTCAGCATGCAGTCACAAGCTGGATTTGAATCTGCTGTAACAAGAAATCAGCCAACTCAAATTATCCATCAGACAGTGATACAGCAGCGTGACCAGGGAGCTCATGTTGGTTTCACATGCACACAGGACAGCAGGATGATGCACTGGGGGGAATCCCTGCCCAGTGTTCCCAGCACCCATCCTCCATGCAAATGTCTGACAGGAAGTGTTGTACTGGTTTTACACTGAGGAAGAACAGGAGCTTTGCACTGCCAACCTGTACAGAGCAATGATGTTTCTATTGTTATGAGTACTTTACCCATGACTCTTATCTCTTGAGCATCAAAGATGATGAGTGACAGTTTCCCCATTACATGGTGTCAGCAAATTTGAGACTCACCTGCACACACGGTGATATGAGTAGAGATATGAGTTGGTCTGTAATCATTTGCCAGCCCAGCTCTTTCAATAGCTGCCTGTCATGGCTTTAAAATGTCTTCTTTTTTTTTTTGTTCACTAACAGACCGTGATGAGCGCCCACGCAGTGCAGCATCAGGTCACACGTAACAACAGCGTTACTCCAGTGTATTAACCTCTCTGTGGTGGAAAAATGTTGAAAAACCACAATAATGCTGCGGAAGTGCTTAGCAAAATGTGTTTCGAACGGGATAAACACAGTCTGAGTGTTTGTATGGCCAAAGTGTTGTAATGATTAGGGAGACAGTCATTGAACTGGAGGGCTGTCCTGTGAATAATCAAAAATAATCCCTTGTTGCATCGGTGAATGTTGGTTTCACTTGTGTTTTTAAAGAGATTTAATTAGGCAGCATTGATATGTGCTGTTCAACAGACTGGAGTAAAACATCATCCAATGTTATTTATCATTATAAAATCTGCAGAGATGAATGCAACAAGCCTCTAGTCGGGCGAGGTCATTTCAGTTTCCTCTTCCCTCATTGCGGCGCTCTGATGCTCAAAGGCTGCTGCTCCTGTGGAGAACCAAGCTGTGCTTTGTCACGTTTTAAAGAGCAGAAAGCCTGATCTGGCTCGGGCCCGTCGTGTTCCCCAGTATGGCAGCTCTCAATCTGGCCGCCTCTTATGGCATGAGTGAGCGTGCATGCAGGCACATGTGCATGCCAGAGCGGTGCATGCATGTGTTCTCTATATCATGATTTTTATATCCACGGTTACTACCTGTTGAAAAGCTGCAATATTAAATAAATCTGTGTAACCTGTGAACCGCTGTAGTTTAAAATAGTGAAGATGTTGATGTAAGCTGAGAGACAATCGTTATCAATGATCATGATAGCAGCCTCTTTCAAAATAACCGTGATATAATCGTGCTTCCCTTTTGTCTATGTATCTGTGTTTGGTTTTCTCCCTCGTTTCCCATTTCTTGCTTCCCTTCTCTGTTAGATCAACATGACAACTGCTGTCATGTGGAACGTTAACGCTGTCATATAACTAGTGAGAGTAAGCAGACCACTTGTTCTTTAGTTTAAAACTTTATTGCCTGGTTTCACCCTGTAGAGAGGAATGGAATCATTTGTATGTCTGATAATATTCAAATGTCAAAATTCAAAATGTATCTGTTTTGTGTTTTGTCCCCACAGAGCCACCATAGAAGAAGTGGAGGGGGATGTCTGTGAGTTGGAGTCCAAGCTTGACAAAGTGAGTCCCACCCATGGAAACTTTGCTTAGTTGTTAATTGGTTCAGCTCTGTGGCCTGGTGGTTGCAGAGGCCATTCCCAAACCAGAGAGTCACAGGTTTGAACCCTGCAGCAGCCAGTCTGTCCCTGGCAACGTGCCGTTGAGCTAAGACACGAAAATAGACGCACTCCTGCTGTCCCTGCACACGGCTGAAGTGTTTACATGTGTGTGTGTCTCCAAAGGACATGTGTGTAATACATAGGTGGGAAGTTCAGTGGTTTTAACTACTAAAAATAATGTTACCCCACACTGTCCCAGATGAATCAGTGGGCCTGAAGCTTTGAGGCAGAGAGCTCGTCTGCTCGCTGCACACACAGTGGAAAACTGATACCAACCACCAGCCAAATCCTGGTCGACTTAGCCTCCATCTGAAACCGTCATTTGGAGGTTCTGCTCTGTTCTAACTGTCACATTTGGCTGCTCAGATTGTAAAGATGGGGACCGAATACACCTGCCACACATGCAGGGATATTTCAAAAAGTTAAGTTCAGTCTCTGCTCATTTAAAACAGAAAATAACTGAGCTGTGTCAGTAAAAATGTGGAAATTCTACAGCTTTCTTGCCCCAGAAAGTGTTTTTTTTAAAACATTGAAGAGATGGCTGCACATTTTATAAAGTTAAAAATAATAGGGCAATGAATTTAAATGATTCATTGATTTTTTTTGTGTGTTAGTCTTTTAATTTCAATGCAGTGGTTAATCTGCTGTTCTTCTAATTAATGATTCTCTTAGCTTTGTTCTTGCAGTCTGTCTAGCTAGAAGGGATAGCGCTGTTGAAAATGAACGTGAGCTCATGATCGTTCTGCTGGTGCTCGAGAGAGATGATTAACATTCTGTTCTAAAATGAAGATGCAGGCCATCTTGACACACACTCACAGGGAGGACTGTGTCACTCCAGGTGATGTAGCGTGGGACGCAGCTGAAGCGGAGACACGTTATTTTTTTTTTGCAGCCAGGAAACTCACTATATTCAAATCACGAGGTGTTTAGTCTGGATGGGACGCATGGCTGGAAAACAGCTGAGAGAAAGGTGCAGTGCAGGGATACTAAAATCAACCCAAACCCCATCTCTAATTTAAAGCAGCTGATCGATAACAGAGTTCATTGCCAGTAAATTTTATTATTGATCTCTGAATTTGTGAATTAGTTTTTGCAGGCTAATACAGTTAAAAGCACACAAGCAAATCGATCAATATGATCATCAGTCCAGACGGTGGTTTGCCTTTTGTTATGTTAGCCTTGAGCATGAGGAAGTGCTTCTACACATAAAACTTCCTGGAGTTCAGATTCTGTTCTTACTACTTTTTGTCAGAGGACAGAGAGCTGCGTTATCAGCTGTCTCACTTCAGATTAAATTCTCACCTGACCAAACTTCATCTACAGAAGTGCACACTCCCGAGTTTGAATAAACCACCGTGAAAATGATTTGTGCCAACATGGCCTTAGCTGCCCGTTCAGACAGAAAACCACTCCCTCCTCAGCAGAGCTGCACGCTGACGGTGACAGTCAGAGTCTCTGAGATCCCAGCTCATTGTTCCTGGACTTACAGAGTCCCACCCTCCTCCTCCTCCTCCTCCTCAGCCCCTCTCTGGATGTGACTCAGCCCCAGCCTCTCGCTTCCCCTCTTACCACAGAGAGGAAGGATCTGCTGCAGGGTGGGTGTGTCTGAATACGGCTGTGATTGTGCGGGAGTGGAGACACAAGAGGGGGAAAAGGGGGCTAGAGTTCAGGCTTTTCTTAGAGCAGCCTCCCTGCCCCCTCCACACACACACACACACACACACACACACACACACACACAGCCAAGTATATTCTTAAGACAGGACTAATAAAGCCAATATTAAATCTTCTGTTGGATGTCTATTTCCTGTAGATGTCCAGTACACAAACTGCAGACAGTGACAGTGGATGTCTGGTGCCTCATACTCAGGATCTTCTTGAGTCAAGTTAGATTGAGGTCAGATGTAATTACCAGACTGCGGTTCAGTTTTGAAAAGAAATTATTAGATAATGCCGCCATAAAAGCTCTCTAAATTCTGTTGAGAGGTTAACTACTGATCATATATATCACCAAATCCACAATGTCATGTGGATTTCTAAACAGCAAAGATGGTGGAGAACAGGGAGGAAACAACGAAGTGGATTAAATGTAACACACACATCCCGGTGTGTGTGTGTGTGCAGCAGAATGATGCAGTGATAGTTCATTCACTTGGATGGAGGGGTGAGTGTTCAGAGCCACCAGGATGAATGAGTGGCTGCACATATGGGGGAAGGAGTTTGTGCCATATGGTGCGTAGTTTCACTTCTCTTGGCTTCGTCGTTTAGCCATTTAGGGAGGATGAAGCTTCTGGAAAGAATCTTTGACAAAAGGCGGATGGGTGGTTAAGTTTAGTTGTTTTGCCTATTGGGAATACAGAAGTGACATCATTAGAAATAAAAACTGATAGATCCGGTTATAAGTTGGCATGATAGATAGATAGATAGAAAAAAAAGAAGATTAAAGCAGCCAAAAAAAGAAAGAAAAGTAATAATGTTGGATTATAGAAATCAAATGACAACTTGTCATTTTGGAAACGATCAGATTGAGCATTAGATTGTAAGAAGTTGAAGCATAAAAAAAACAGAACAAATAAAAACGCTTATGTGTGCAGAAAAAGAAATCACAGAGGAAGTGAAAGTATGACAGTGCGCGTTCGCTCCGTGGTTCCATTTCCTGCCCGCTGGTTAGCATCTCTGATATTTTTGGTTTGCGTTTCTTGCACAAACGTTGAAGGGGGCGGGGCTTTGGAGTGGGGGGACTGTGATGCTCTTTAATTGGTCGGATCAGAAATCGACTGACAGGCTGTGGAGACGTTTTGTCACACCCACGAGCAAACTGATTGGATGTTTGACCTGCCAGAGCCCGCTGCTCTCTGACAGGAAATGAGGCCGATCAAGTCATAAACATTAATTT
>OMLF01039245.1:3908-16099 GCA_900302615.1 Holocentrus rufus | reverse complement strand
AAAAAAAATAAATATAATTTAAAAAAAAAAAAAAAAAAAAAAAATTCTGACCCCAATGTGGATAAAGCTAATTTGTAGCAGTAGCTAAATTGTAACATCACAGGCCGCACGTAACTCTTAAATAGGGAAGTGCAAAAATCCATTTTGTTTCTTCTTCTTCTTCTTCTTTTTTTTGGATGACTAGTTGATGTGTAGAAGCAACCTGTCTTAAAAATAATGTACTGTGGATGGACTTAAAAATGAAGAAGTTTCTTGGCATCTTAATAATAGACTCTCAGTTTCTTCCTAAATTATGAAAAGGGCAAAAAGAAATGTAAAAGATCTTTCTTTTCTTTCCTTTGTGTGATAAGATATTTGACAATAAGGCACATCTCATAACAAATGATGCATAAGCTGTTGCTTGTTATTATGTGAATCTTAGTGGATATAAAATCAGACCGATTTTTTTGAATAGTCGGCTGTTGACTGATTAGTTGATTATTCATCTGCTCTGCCCCGAACCAACTCTTAAATCCTGTTTGCTTGAATTAAAGTAAACACACTGTGGCTTAAAGTTACCTCATCTTCTGGCTTTTGCTGCAGGAATAATTACGGGTTCGTGATGTGTTCTTGTCTGAAATCACCCATCCAGTCTGAATATTGCGTTTGACAAATTTATATATAGCGCTTTGGAATGAAATTCTTCAAATTGAACGGAGTGAAAAAGAAGTTATTGCATGTAGGCTTCAGAGGAGCATTCAGCCTCTCTGCCACCTCCTGTGTGGGAGTGGATGGATAACGGCCAGTGTTTGTTTGTGAGTTTACGTAACCTGGAATTATCCTCGCCCCCAATGAGTCAGAAGGGAAAGAAGTATCTGGTGTTAATTACCAAGAAATTGATAGAAAATGTCTTGTTTTTCAGTGTTCAGTCTCATACCCTGCAGCAGGCAGATCTCTCTCTAAGATTCCTAAATCTATTTTCAGCTGCAAATTCCCAGGGAAACTGCCCTGCAGCAGCGACACACACACACACACACACACACACTGTTATAGTTTCTCCTCATTCAAGTCTTATTTCACTCTCCCTTTTTCTGTCACTCTTTCTTATTCTCCCAAAAAATCTCTCTTTTCTTTCCGTGTGCAGCTGGTGAAGCTTTGTATCGGGATGATTGATGCCGGCAAAGCCTACAACACAGCCAACAAACAGTTCGTCAATGGGATCCGGGAGCTAGCCCAGCAGTCCACCAAAGATGAGGTCATCGAGGTAAACAGGAAGCTTGATCCAACCTATTATTTCTCGCTATTTGACGTATCATATTTGACTGTTGCTGCTCTGCGCGTGCATGTTGTTTGAATCTTTGGTGCATTGTTTGGCCTCTCTTGACGTATTTAATCACAATGGTTAAATAAAAACCCAAGGTCGAGTACAGTTATGCAGTGTGAAAGCGCATGAGTGTCTGTCTTCTTTGCTCTCTGCAGAGGTCAGATCCCTTTTTTTTTTTCTCACACAAGTTCTGCATGGAGAGGCCAGCACTTCCTCTCTGCCTTTGTGTATTTCCCCCAGTGCCTCTCCCCTGGCTCTGAAGTTTAGCCACAGTGTGTATTTAGAGAATACATCAGCTAAGGAATTTTCTCCCAAAGTGCCATTGTTGCTCCAAAACAGCTATAGTTTCCTCGTCGCCAAACCTCTCTCTCTCTCTGAGGAATTTGCCATCCAGCATGCACTAGAAATTTGTATTTCAGCTTCTTTTACTCTTGTTTATACTCATGCCTAGCTTTATATTGTTTGCCTTCTTTGTATATTCTTATCAAATTGTGCATGGTAGTAGTAGATATTATTCCTTGTATTTTTCTGTGTTTCTCTGCCTTTGTTTAATGGTTGCTCCTCCCCCCTTCCTCCACAGTCCAGCCTCACAAAGTTTGCCGAGAGCCTGCAGGAGATGATCAACTATCACACGGTATGACAGCAGTGTCATGTGAAACCGGATGTACTGTCATTTTTCCTGTTGACAGCTGGGGGATAACAAAACACAGAGCAGCTCTCTCACTGTCAGAGCTTTATTTACTGCCGGGGAGGCCAGCAGCAGCCCTGAGGATAGAGAAAGTGGGTTACTGGTTTCAAACTGGGAAGAGGAAAGCGAGTGAGAAATGCTTTAGGCTTTCCCAGCAAGTATTGTCGAGGTGCTCTTGAGCAAACCCCGGCTGTGGTTGGGCTGTTGGTGCTGTGGTCGCACTGGGCAGCTCCCTCATGGGAATTTGTGCTCCTGCAAGAATTTGAAGCAGGGCGTTGCTGAAAACATGCCTGCATGCCCAGTAAACTGCCCTTGATCAATAAATTATAAAAAAAAAGAAACACTAAAAGGGAATTTTGGTTGAAATGCAAAATATTCTGCATGGTGTTTGTTTTTATTTTTATTTAGCCAAGACTGGAAACAATATAACCGGGGGATTTCTTGTCATAAAAATAAAAAAAAAAGAAAGGTACACCAAACTGTAAAAATAAAACCTCTCCTGCCCCAGCCTATAAAGTCACTGTTACAGAGAGAGAAATTTCCTGCCTTGTAAAACACATCCTCTACTTACAGCGTTACGGAGTGTTTACCCGGTGGACCAAACCAAGATAAACACTGCCATGTAGAAATTTTACAGCTTGGTCGTCATCGTGGAGACAGCTCAAATATAACAGAGAAGCTTTCTAGGTTTGAGTCAGAATTAGTTATTGTGGTCTCACAGGTTTTGCTGTATGGTCTGACTCCCGACCCCTTGACCTCAGACTGGATAAACATACTTATCCCATGTTATTTGGGTTTACATCCTTTTTTATCCCCCCAAACTCTTCAAGTCTCCCCTGTTTGTCCCCTTATCAGCGCCCTAAAATAGTCCTTTAAACATTCACAGGAGCCTCAGGGTGGGCTGAAGGAGCTGTGATTTTCCTGAGTCCTGTTACCTTGCCTTGTGTCTGTTTGCTCTGTGTGGCACTCTTATGACTCAGCAAGCATTTCATGGGCTGCAGCCTGCAGCAGGTGGCAAAGTCCAATGCCAAGCTAAACGCAAAATGTTTACAATACGATGTTATAGGCAGGGTAAAAACGTGTTTTTTAAACAGCTTTGGCAGCTGTTTTGAATAGATATCAGAAAAGACCCGTGTATCAACATCTGTTCAGGGTTAAAATGGTGACTGGGCTGGTTTAGTTTCTCTCTGCTATTGATTGGGTAGCTGTCCAAAGAATGTCAGGATTTGGAAATAAGTGCATCCAGTACACCATTTAGTCTGTGAACTGAAGTTTTTAATTTTTAGAAAGTGATAAATTTGACATTCTAACAATTTAATCTCAACAAAACTTGGGCAAAACTTTTCCATGACATCAAGGAAGGATCAGGTCTCACATCTGTTTACAGTCAATACCTGTTCAGTTTTCAGGTGGCACTGCCCAGCTTTGGTCAGGTTTTGAAGGTTTAGGTTTCTCAAGTTGGTTGTAAAGACAGATGAGGTTCTAGCTTTGAGACAGACAGTGACATTACGAAGTTAAACCCTGGTCAATGAAGACAAGGCTTCCTCTACTCGCACCCTGAATGCTAAAGGAGCAGCAGGGCGGGAACGACACCATAACTCAACAGTAAAGACTTTCTTTCCTCAGTTCCCTTATTATCTTCTAGACCCTATAAGCTTCAAGGAGCCTCAGTGCGGGTCTGAGACTGTGTGACTCAACAGTGGAGACCGCAGTCGTATCAGCTGACTGCTGGTTAAGTTTTTGCCACTCAGCGATCTTTAAGCACATGATCCATTCCAGCACAGAGCTCAATCTGTGTGTCACTGGTCGCCCGTCCAGGCCACACTGCCTTAATTGTCTTGTCTGGATCTGAAGTCGCACTAAAACCCCATTCAGAGAAAATATGTTTACATGGAGCTTTTGCTGAGGGCTTGTTTTCATGGAAACATGCAGGTTAATAATGGTATGACTCACTAACAAGCCTAAGCATATCGTCATTTCAGTGCTCGTGTTTACGCCTTTATGAGGGGAATTTACAAAGTCAGCCTGTTTATATAAATTTAGCTGCATTTACTTCTGCTAAATTGCAGCCTGTGATGTGAAGAAACACGGAGGTGCTGAATGCTGACTTGCAGAATACCCTGTAGCCTAGAAATTGAATCCTTTATGCAGCATTTGTTGCTTTCTCATAAAAGTGCCTAAAAGATGTTGAATGCAAGACTTGTAGAGCGAAGATTTTTTTTTGCTGAGTAGATGAAAGAAGTAATCACCCTTTCTTTCTTTACAGATATTGTTTGATCAGGCCCAGAGATCAATCAAGACCCAGCTTCAAACGTTTGTCAAAGAGTGAGTATCGATCGGGCGTGAATTGATAAAGTGGGGAATGACTCTGAAAGCTTTGAGCGTTTGAAGAATGGCCTAAATTCACTTTTTTCCTGTAATCTCTGTGTAAGAAGGAGCAAAAGCACATTTGCATTTTAGGGATTTAGCTGATGCTTTTTATCCAGACGACTTACAATGAAGAACACTGGAAGTATCTGAGGTGAACAAAGAAAATTCTCCATTCAAATCCATGTCAGAGCAGTAATGTGAAGCCAGACGCTGCTGTACAGGAATGGACAGATAAGCTTTTAGGATCCAGAAAACAAGAGGACCACTGCCCTCTGAACCTCTTTTAACGAACTGATTTCATTTATTCATTTATTGAACAAATACTCTGATGCATTCCACCCACCTGCTGTAGCTAAAAATGCTTCAGTCAACATTTTTAAAATCGTCAAATTAATGGAAAGTTAACAAGATATTTACTTATTTGTATTAACTGTGAAAGATAATAAACAAGTAATACACAGGAAGAAGAAAAAACAATTAAGCTGGATTGTTATGTTTGATATGGATTGCACTGAGAGCTACATTACTGCTGTCCAATCAACATGTTTATTTCTTTTCTATTCCAGTAGCTGCACTCTTGTCTTCACTGGTCTCAGCCTATAACATAATATGGCCCTGAAAAATCCTCCACTAATGGTAACATGTTGGCTGAGAGGGAGAGAGCCTACTCATGAAAGCATGAATATGAATGAGAAGCTTAGGGGGTGTTGCATATCTAATATATAATGGCACAGGGCATTTGAGGATACCTATGAAAAGCAATTAGTATCATCAATATTTTCACAAGTCCAGATTTTCAAATCCACCAGTTTCAGGCCTCCTAATAAAGTTGAATTCCAGACAGCTTGTACCAGAGCAGAAAGCTGCGGGGGCTTCTGGTTTATTTCATTATTAAGGATTAGCCGTCTTTGCCCTCGGTGCTCAAGGGCTAAAAACCCACATCAGCGGCGCACAGGCCTCTCAGGGAATGCTGGGAAACCTATTTCCACACAATTACTCACTGCCTCGCCACACTCAAATGTGACTTAATCTCACTTAGGCTAAACACACCGAGGAACCAACGTGGGGCGCAGAGCTCGAGGGCTCGTACTTTGTCCTGGTACCCTCCCAGTTACCGTTCTGTGCTGCTTACGCTGACGTAGCAGCATAACGACACAAAGGACCTGCCTCAAGTAGTTCTGGCAAATCATTTTATTTGTTTGTTTTAGCTCTCTTTTGATTTCCATATACAGTGAGAGTTATGAAACAACGCCGATGCTTGTGTGTTTATTCTACCTTTATACTACCTGACTGTGTATTTATATTTGCAGAAAACCGTCGATAACCTTTCTTCCTTTTACACGCCACCTTTCACCTCACAACATTTTCAAACAATTAATGGAAATGTCTTATTTGACCTTATTCATGCAGCTTTCTTCCTCAGTGGTGCAAAATGTATTTGCAGCACCAACTTTTTTTTCACTCTTTAAATGCTGATAAAAAGTGATGAAAAAGCTTTACCCTTATTTATCACACTTAATTTTCTACATAAGTAATCCCTGTATAGCGACCACATCAGCTCACCATCGACCCCCGTCTCCTCTCTTCTCCAGAGACCTGCGTAGGTTCAAAGAGGCCAAGAAGCAGTTTGACAAGGTGAGCGAGGAGAAGGAGGCGGCGCTGACCAAGAACGCCCAGGCTCCCCGCAACAAGCAGCATGAGGTGGAGGAGGCCACCAACATCCTCACCGCCACGCGCAAGTGCTTCCGACACATCGTCCTCGACTACGTCTTACAGGTACAGGAAGATCACTTTATGCTCAAAAAAAAAAATTCCCAGGTTCCGTTGGGAATAAAAAGTAATGGTCAGAGTTATTACAATAACACCCTGCTATCTAACCTGAGGGTGCAAAGTAAGCATATTATTGAGATCACAAACATAAACTGGAAATAATAAGAAGTACAAAGTATGATCAAAGCCATAGTGCCCTGACAATGTATCCATTTAACACAGGAGCCATCATGTTGGATAAAGGGTTAAAAATGTTATATCAGGATGTCATATACAGACTAAACTACACTACACTAAACTACTTTTTTTGTATCATACCTTAACATGTTTCGACTGCTGTGAGGTATGAGCTGCTGTTTGATGCGATTTATGAAATCCCATGTCGTGCGTGTAATAAAATCTACATAGAAAAACAAGCCGATCATTTGGCATATCAAAAAGGAACATCAGAAAGAATGTGGAAAAGAAACATCTGGAGCTCGCAAACCGTGCAGTGAAACAGAAAGTGGATAAGGAAACCCAAAAGTGGCAATCTCAGAGCTTTGCAAGAGGGAAAACCGTGTCGAGGACCGGGAGCGAGCGAAGATAACCACAGTTGGATCCAGGAGGCAGCAGAAGTATGGAAACAGGCCCAGAGGCAGGTAAACTGGGACGAGGAGGCGCGCCAGCCGCCACACACCTGGGACACCGATCTGATGAGACTGTCGGACAGCAGGGAGCGCGGTCGTCATGCCAGGTAGGATAATCAAACCTGAACAGACCAGCTGACAGGAAATGTCACAGTAACATCAGGTGACACTTCTGAAGAAGATTCACAGCAGTTGGCACATGTCAACGTATGATGTCAAAAAATGTTTAGTTTGAGTATAAGAACATCTGAACATCTAAACTGAGACTAAATGAACCTCTTTGGATTGCTCAGGATGTTTTTTTTACTCAACTTAACCCCCATAGCAGTCGACTGAATTTAAATATGTGACATATTTTCTTTATTGTATTGAGAAGAGGAACAAATATAATGCCCAGCAATATAGACTTTTCTTAAGACTTTCTTAGACTAAACTTAATTTCCACCATTTTGGAAAAAAATGCACTCATGCTGTTACACTTCCTGGCCTCAAAATGAGGCACATTATTGGTGACATTTACAGATGGAACAGGAATAATTTATGACCATTACATGCAAAATAGTTACGTTTCTATCATCTGTGTTTGTTTTTGGAACTTTGGAATTATCAATCTACTGATAAAATCAAGTCGAAGTCCAATTAATCTCAAAGTCTGTTCTTGTTAAAGTGACTCAGTTTGTGTCTTGATCTCTGATGGCTTCTCTGACTTTCACCTGTGGAAACTCTGAATCCATCAGCAGAGCCTTTCGGTTTGGTTTTGGTTGATGATGAATACAACATGCTCTGTGCTCTGGCAGCAAGATTGTTTTTGGCTCTGTCTCAAAGAAACAGCCAATGCTGCATGTGGTGAGTTTATGCCAGAATAAGATGCACGGAAAAGGAAACTTATTCTTATAGAGCTGGTAGCATAAAATTGATTCATACATGTTTCAAAACAAGTATGGAAAGCTTTTGCACCGGCCCACTGCTTCATCATCAGCTTTCACAAAATGGGGCCTGGCTGTGAGAAATGACTTAAGTTTTTATCTTCCCTGTTAGTCTGCTCATAGGAAATCTATAAGCCTAGCAGCCAGCACAGCTGATTTAAATGGGCCCTACCCTGTTTCAAGTTCCACTTCGGGTAATGTTGTCAGCACTTTTCCAATCCAGCTGACCTTTGCAACTGCAGCTTATAGGAAACATTTCAGACAGATTTTTAGCTTGATTTTTTTTGTTCTTTTTAGATTGTTTTTGTGGCATTTTTGCTTAATTACATAGCGTACATTTGACAGTGACAGGCAAGATGGTAGAGGGAGAGGATGATATACGAGGGAGGTTATGAGCCAAACTCGCATTCACGACATTGTAGGACTTAGCATGTCTCTTATCCCGCTGTGCCACGTCGTGCCCAGATAATGAAGCAGCGAGCACAGGGATGAGGTCAGGTTTAGTTCATTATTCCTTCATGGAGGATCTGTCGGCCACGTGCAACAAAAAACATGATGTGAGTGTGGAACAGGGGGGGAAACAACAGACGATGATTCAGTTAAACAGATTGTACAATCATCTGCATTCATCCTCTCAGATAAGTCATCACTGCACACCCTGATGTACACACCAATTACTTTAATCTGCACAAACACATCAAAAGCAAGAATGTTTGTAAAGAAGATGCATGTTAAAAAAAACTAATAAACCTAAAAAATCCCATCCCCGAACCTGAGTTTACATTAATCTGAAAATTTTATTCAAACTCTGCTTCTATAGTCACTAATTAGGGTGGGAAACTACCACTAATTACCAATTGGATGCTTGTAAATTTCAGCCACGGTTGTTAAGTTTGTTTACTCTCAGGCACTTTTGCTAGCTAACCAACCATCATTTGGAAGTGCCTCTGTCGTCAAAATTACTAATTGTCCGTAATATAGCTCAAAAGGCTTGTAAACTTTGCAGTGTACGAGCCACTGAGGCTGCTAGGCAAAAAAAATAGATCTCATACCCTGTGTAAGTGATCTGCCCTGCAGCGGCTTGCCTGGAGAAAAGTGGGCTAGCAGAGCCTTGTTTTGAATCATTTCTCATGACACACTTTTATAGACCGCCCTGCATGGCATCAGATGCACTCTGAAGCTGCCCTGCCTTCCCGAGCGGCCAAACAGATCAGCCACACCCGGTCAGCGATCCTGCTGTCACACACATCTCATTAGTCAGTGGTGATGAAGCCAGCTAGTGTCTGTGTTTATGACCCGCCAAAACTTATCCCTGCTCTGTGACGTTGACCTGAGCTGACCTCCCGGGCCAGACAGGCTGTGAGACGGTAATTAGCTTCGGAGGGAAGGAAGAGTCGGCTATACACACACACACACACACACACACACACACACACACACACACACACACACACACACACACAAACACACACACGCAGTTTTTCTCTTAAATAGCACAGATGCATACTTAGATCTGCGCTCATTCTTCGTCTCTGTCTCTCACTTTCTCTCCCTCTGCCTCTCCCAAACACACACACACACACACACACACACACACATATGCAGAAGAGGCTACAGTGCAGCAGGGTGTGTAGATGGTCGGTGACATTGGCACCCACTGGGTCAGACTTGAGACTACGGGCGCCCCCTGCTGTGTGCACATGGGACTGTCCTCCAGTGTTTGAGCCGATAGTGTGATAATAGTGTGAGAAGTGTAGTGCTTCTCATGTCATGCTTGTCTGCTTTCATTCATTCGCTTTTCTCCTCCCACACACACACACACACACACATACCTGTTTTGGATCTTGTTCTCATGTCTTTCTCTTTCTCTTTCTCTTTGTGTCTCTGCACCACTTTCTCTTTCTCTCTGTGTATATTTGTCTCTGAAATTGCAGATGTTGGTCGACTCGTCACATTCATTGTTGCTGTTTGTCATCATGTTGTTGGGAATAAGAATTTCAACTTTTTTTTTTTTTAGTTGTCCCAAGTTTTGTTTTCAGATGTTTCATTAAAGTGCATCAAAAGTCAAAACCATTTTCTCTCCTCCTCCTCTCTCTCTCTCTCTCTCTCCACTCCAGATCAACGTACTACAATCCAAGAGAAGATCGGAAATCCTGAAATCGGTAAATAAATTTCTCCAAGCAGCTTAGATGACAGTATGAGTGTGGGAGGGCGGCCATGTTGGCGTTCTAATGAATCATCATGTAAACTGTCCGCTGCTCCACAGATGCTGTCCTTCATGTACGCCCATCTGACCTTCTTCCATCAAGGCTACGACCTCTTCAGTGAACTGCAGCCTCTCATGAAGCAGCTGGGGGGACAGGTACAGGCTGCAGGGCACTCACATGTGTAATATCTGTACACACAAGCACATGCATACAGCTAAATATAACACTTTTAGTCCATTTTAATACTGACATAGGTCGCCTATTTAATTTTTAAAACTTTCTCATTTTCACTTTCGTTTTAAATGCGCTTTTGGTCTTAAGTTTGATTCTAACTGGCATAAATATTCTTAAAAAGCTTTAAATTTAAAGTGATGAAACTTGCAAGCCCCCTGGTACACACTCACACACTTCTTCACTTCGTCACAGTGTCAGTCACTTCTACACTTGCACATGCACATAATGAAACGAGCCACCAGCCAAATGCATCAGGTGTGACTGAACTGGTGATGCAATAATTTAGCAAAATATTGTAACAGTTTCCCTCTAAAATTCCCAGGTTCTGTATCACATAAGATCATTACTTTACCCAGTAATTATTACACTGAAAGAGGCATCGTATGTTTTTTATTTTCCACAATGTTAATATAAGCCGTTCGACTTCAACATCGTCTTCAGTGTTTTCTGCTCTTAAAACTAATTTATTATCAACAACTTTAATAGGTTGGTATAATTCATAATTTACTTCTTACTCGGCTTGTTGACAAATATTAATTTCATGGTTCGTATACACATGGTTCACACACTCAAGGCCATTGACAGTTCACTTCCTTGTAATGTTAATAGAGCATAAAAATACACACCCATGCAGCATAAACAATCAGGAGCTATTTCGAGGACGGCGGAACAATTTACGTTTACATACCAGTGTGCAGTCTTAGGTAAGTAGACATTTTATTATGTAGACGAAAACTGTGTTATTTCATTATGTAAGCTCAGACCCAGCCCTGCAGCAGGAGGCATTGTTTCAGGTGACGACTCCAAAACTAAACCTCTCACATCCCGTCAGATACACTCATGAGTTTATACTGGCACCAGAAGGTAGAGCTACAACTGGACTCCGACCTTCTGCCTTCACCTTTAGATGACCTCCCACTTGTGTGTGTGTGTGTGTTGCCGTCTCATCAGTGTGTTTGGCTGTCTTTTTGTGTGTGTCAAAAGGGGATCTCAGCTTTGTTTGTGTGTTTGCGCAAAACCCTGATAAACAGAGGCTTCCTTCTGGGCCTGAACGTGACCGCAGAATGATTATTATCACAGAATCACAGCAGAGGGCAGGAATGAGGAAGAAGCCAGAGGGCTGGAAAAGGGTTTTCCCATCGTCACACTCACAGGATGAACAGTCAGCTGAGAGACCGCGGCAAAGACACCTAAAAAGAAAAAAGAAAAGATAAGAGTTGTTGGAGAGCAGATCTGAAGATAGAAGCCGCTTTTTGGGAGATAAGCATAGAAGGCAGGACAAGACCAAATTTCTGGACATCTGTCGCTCTTGGTGATTTAAAGTGATTCTGATGCTGAGGATTGTGGATTTTAACCTGGTGGGGGAAACATCTGAATGAGAGGGATGAGTTTCTCAAAAGTCTGAAAATACAAGGAGGGGAGGACTAGAACCAAGGAGGGTCGAGGTAGAGAAGAGAGGAAGACCACTTCAGATAATAGACCCGGAGGGAGAAGGGAGGAGTTTGGAGGCGTTTTTTTTTCTGAGCTTGATGCCATTTAAACAAGTTTTTATGATATAAAGAGAAGGGATGAAGACCACTTGGCGAAACCAGATCTGAAGACTGAGGATAGTGGTCTTCTCAATTGGCATGGAGGGGAAGAGTGTGGTTTCTTAGCCTGTTGCTCTTTAGTTAAAAACCATCAAGAGACTGACAGAAAAGAACCAAAGAAGAAAAGCTCGGGGGTAAAACAGAGAGGACCCACTTTGCAGGGCAGATCTTGGGATGAGGGGTGGTCTTCTGACACCGAGGAATGATTGAAGCGGAGCGGAAGAGTGCGGATCGTAAGCCTGTGGCTCCGAGGCTCGAGCACTCAAAAGACTGAAGGAGACGAGAGCAAAGAGAGGGGAGAGATGTGAGGAGGGCTGCTTTAGAAACCAGATCTGAGCAGAGAGGGAGAGAGAGAGACACACACAGGGTGGTTTTTCCTCAAGCCGATGAACCACTGAAGTATAAGGGGAATAGTGTGGATTGTAAGCTTGTCGCTGCGAATTTGTGACGGTGAATAAAAAAAAAAAAAAAAAAA
>OMLF01039232.1:8136-19954 GCA_900302615.1 Holocentrus rufus | reverse complement strand
AGTTTGGTTCATGTGGTTTGAGGCAACTATCTCCAGATCGAGGAGCAGAAAAAGTAAATGTTTTCTTGCAGGATGGCTGGTTCCTCCTTTGACTTTATTGTACAAACATTTCTGGTCAGCGCCACATGAGCAGGGAGCGCCATCAGCAGCTTTGGCCGATGTAGGTCGGTTCATGTTTAACCGCTCCAAAGTTTGTTTGTGACCATACAGACGTCTCTGCCATCCCTCTCCCCCTCTGAAAAGTGACATCACAGCAGTACGGAGGCCTGCCTGGGACAAACTCTGCTAAACTAAACCGACCGTGGTGTTACATTTTTTACTTTTGACTAATTATGCGGCCTTTTCAGCTCTCGCCTCGTAATTGCACTCGCTTGCTTCACAGATCCCTCCACTGTGAGTTTTCAGGAGTGGGGGGAGCAGAGCGCCTCGTTTAAACAGCAGGAGGAGCGGGTTGAGTCTGGACCGGATTTTGTCAACAAACATTGTAAAGGAAAATTGTAAACAGCAACATGGCCACAGTGGTTAATATCTTAAATCTCAGTAGTTTCAGGATCGTTCATATGTTCTGAAATGACACAGTGCAGATATGAGCTGGCTACCTGGACCTGAGGACAGAGGACTGCAGGTCTGAAACCAGCGTGAGTCGGACTTGGACTCAGATTCAAACAACGAGCACTCGGGACTCAAAATGTGTGCATGCACACGTGTGTGTCATCGCCAAAGGTGATGTAGTTTACCGAAAATCATCCACATCTTAGTCATCATGTACACACACACACAGTTCGTACTTAAGGTGAGTAACAAGTGAATAAGCAACAAAGCAGCCAAGATTCCACAACTCAAACAATCAAATAAAATAAAACCTAAAATGTGTCTGCAGAAAAAAAAAAAAAAATTAGAAATCCACATTTTAGACCAGCCTGGCAGTTTAGTGACTTTGTATCAGGATTGTTTACAGTTGACACGATAATCACAGAGATAATCTTCATGATCATCATCATAATTGTATTTCACTCATCACCATGTAAACATCAGCGTGCAAACAGGTTTAATCACCATCATCTTCACTGTCACGATGATCTCCATATTTCTCTGACTGTCTCATGGCGGCTGGGTTCAGACAAACAGCCTCTGCCTCAGTTTATTGTTGGGTGTGTTCGGTCGTCCTCTGATGAAATCACACCACTGGAGCTGGATTCCACAGATTACATCAACATAGCTCAGATGCTCTGTGGGATTACATCAGCGCAGCGTGCGGGGATTTCTGGGGTTCGACTCGAAAGCGTTGTCCAGATTCGACTGTCGACTGACAAATTTACTAGAACGGCGCACTGAATGAAACTTGGCATATCTGGTCATATTCTGCATGAAATATCAAATATGCATCAACAACTGCAGTCTAATACAGACAGGGACGTAATTCAAGTAATGTATTCAGAATACATAAAGTATCTGTATTCAGCCAATGGTTCATTTTGAAATCCATTATTTAGATTATAGGCTGGATTACACTCAAAATGTCAAGGGGGATACTTTTAGAGTACTCCCTTGTTCTAATTGAAAGAAATCCCCTGTGTGCCTTCAGCTCATATAAACATCATGAAAATAATTAACTTCTAATATCAGTTTGCAGCCATCTCTTCCTGGACCAGCTCATGTCAGCTCGTTCAAATAAGCTGCAAATGTCTCAAAACAGATTGTTTAAATAGCAAATCTGTGTCAAATTATCAAATGAGCAGGTAAAATTTTACAAGATTTACACCAGATCTTCAGATTTCAATTCAGAATTCAATGGGAAAAAATCAATTAAGCTACACTGTGACAAACAACGTTGAGAGTAAAGCACAACTTCATATCCTTTTTCAAGAGGTTTTTGACATTTGAATATGTTACTGTTTTCAGCGTCGTCAAAGAGGGTAACTGATAAGGGTGGTGTATTTAGTATTCAGACACGACGTACTTCCTCAAATTATTCTGTCCAACCCTGAATACAGATTAAACATTTTGTCTTTGATAAAAAAAAACAAAAAAACGGCGGCACCACCAGTAATGATTATCTTTAACACACTGTCATTACTGCTGCACATGACCCCAAAATGTTGCCTGTGCCTCACGGTTCATGCACGTCGCTCCATCTGTCAACAGCAGACACAATGACACGGCCAGTTGCTAGGCGCGGCCTGACATTGCAAATGATACAGTAGATCCCTGAGTCAGCAAGAAAAACTCAAACTGCAGTACAATAATACTTTTGGAGTAAAGAAACAAGCGCGCTATTGTTAGTGTCAGTCACTCGGTGGCTGTTTTTAAACATGCAGAATATCTTTAAACTCCTCGCAGCAGATAAAATATCTCTATTTCAGCCCTGCAGGAGTTTAGAGACTCTGAACTGCTTCAGCATGCCGTGCATAGTAAATACGTTTGTTGTAAATATAAACAAGGGTATTTTAAAAGGGATTTGTGGTTTCTGCAGGAATGGGAACCAGTTCCTCTTTCTTGCGGATTTTGGTTCCTCTTTCTATCTTTCCCTTGACCGACTTCTCACTCGCAGGACACTTGAATGACTCTGGTGGAGATACTTATCTTGAATCAAGACCAAAATCGTGACAGTTTTGTTTGGCTGTACATGTGCCTCTCTGTGGGCTTGTGTCAGTCTGTCTCACCCCCGGCATTGCAAAAAAGAAAGGGAGTGAAGTGAGCTGCTGATGGAGTGAAGGGAAGGCTGGACAGAGGGGAAAAAAAAGAAAAAGAGGAGTGAAAGCAAGGAATGAAGAAGGGAATCGTTTCTCAAAACCCCCAGTGGAGGAAAACCAGACAGCACACATTCTGGGTTTGGATGGATGGATGGAGGGGGGGTGAAAAGGAAAAGGCTGTGGGCATGTGCATGGACGTGCATTCCTGCCTGCCTGTCTCGTTTTTATCTCTCCGCCAGCCTCTCTGTCAGTCTCTGCCTCTGTAATGTCTTAATATGTTAAACACATTGCAGGGCAGGGGGGGTTGCAGGGTTCGGGTGGTTTCTGAGAGCTCGTTTAAAGATAACAGCAGGCCTCACTCCCCCTCTCCCTGCTCTCCCCGAGGGCGGCTGCTGGCTGAATTATTAGCAACATCACCAAACTGACCGGGATAGATGTATCTGGCAGGCATGCGCTCCCAAATTGGCGACGTTTGGCTACCAGACGGGATAATTCCAGTCAGTCTAGACTAAAGCAAAGGTCACAATCAAACAAGCAGGAAAAGAGCAACAACATAAAAAGATTTTAGCTGGAAGTAAATCACCACACTAGGTAGAATTGATATCACCAAACTGGCAACCCAGACAAAATCACATTAGCATCACCAAACAAGTCAACCGTGGCCATGACGTCCCCTACGATTGGTGCAAGACTCCCATATGTTTGATGTTTGTTGTCTGAGTCATTGCTGCCAGACACGGGGCCCTGTTGGCCTGGTGGTGGCGCTGTGGGGGGCCAATCAGTTTCATTTTGTGGATACTGGATATAGATGAAAAAAAAAACACATCATTCCCCAACGGTTCATCAGATTTGACCCAACAGATATTGAGTGTGAAGCGTCTTGCCCGACTGGCCTGGTGGTGGCGCTGTGCAGGGACAATCAGGTTTATATTCAAAATGCCAGACCCCCATGTCAAAATCCATCAGTCCACCAAATTCCATCCAAAGCAGAGGATCAGAGATCACACAAGACGGATGGATGGACGGATGGAATCCAATCCACGGTCCGTTCTGCAATCTTCATTCATGGGGGACAACTGCCAATTTTTCTTGCGTGGACTCTACATAAATCAAAATCCTGCTCTTTCTGAATGTGCTGCATGACAAAACACTGAACTTCTGGACTCGTACTGTACAGCATGTGGTCGACACTGAATTTGAATATTTAAAATAAGCTCTTTTATGCAACTTCCAGGAAACTGCTCTGCAAAAATCTCAACTTTAACGAGTCATTCAGTCTCATCTTACGTGTTCAAATCTTGTTTTTCCTCAAAGAAGGTAAACAGCCAGTGTGGTTTCACTTGTTTTGAGCATTTGTAGTGATATAATAAGGCAGATCAGCCCACCAGGATCAAGAAAAAGTTGATAAGCATTGGAAAAAAGTGGGATTTTCTTATCCCACCGGCAGATTTTTTTCACTGGTTTTAAGAAAAACAAGATTTTCACGCTGAATATGAGGCTAAATGCTTGTTAGTGTAAGATGCAGATTGGTGCCCAGCTGTTGTGTTACAGTGAGCCTTTGCCAACTCTCTAACACTTGATATTGTGGTTACAGCAGCAAACAAGACGGAAGTCTGATGCATGATGAGGGATTTCCTATAACAGCTGTCAATGTTTCCCTCAAACTGACCGACAGACAGTCTCACTGAAAGTCAACAGTTCAGTAAATTTATCTTTTGCAGCATTTTGTTGGGTAGGACGGACATGCTGCACATGTTGCAGCAGTGCCACAGATAATAACAGCTTCCTGTCAAAACCTCAAGGTTTATTTTTGCATTAGGGTACAAGCAAACATCTATTACTAAAATACCAACTAATACCAACCCTCTCTCTGAACATATCAGCCATCACAAGCCATCACAAGCCATAATCCTTTCATGAACCATACAACACTATCCAGAGCATACACACACCTTGAAAATAATAAGGATTTTGGTGTGTACATGCTATATTGTAAGCTAATCATGCCACAGACGGAGAAAGGACATAAACCAAAAGCCAACCAACAAGAGTATGACAGCCAGATTGAACACAGCTATTGCATATGCATGCTTCATAAAAGTGCAAATGGTTACTATAACCCTCGTGGTAACCATGGAGCTAGATAGAAAAAGTGCATGTCAGTTATCTGCCTCCTACATAGCTGCATCACCCTTGTAAAAAAATCCCCCCTCGAGTTTTATTTTCCATTTTATGATGCCTTTCAGTGTGAACTCCGCTGAAAAACATTTGTCTTTAAGGTGCCAGTGAACCAGTGATGTAAAGACACAAAATGCACAATTTTTGATTCAAGTGTATCCTGCTTCATATTGTTTGTCAAAAGTCAACCTAATACTTTCCTGGTGAAAGTGTGAACTCCGGCCACCGGACAGCAGTTAGAGAAGTGAAAGTTCACAGACCAGCTTGGAAAATCTGAGCCGGGAAAGTGAAGAAGTAACAACTCCCATCTTTTTCAACAGCTGCTGCAGAGACGCCCTTCGACTTCCTCCCTCCTGCTGCAGTGGAGCTGCTCAAAGGTGTGAGTGTGAATATGAATGTCAAATGTCAACATTGAAGGAATACCAAAAACAGCACACAAAAACAATATAAAAGCATCTGTTTCAAATTCCCAATCTCTTCATGCAGCGTAATCCAAGTGTTGACTCTCCATTCATATATTCAGCGTGTCCCAAACCAATGTTCTTTCATAAAAAAATTGCTAGATAAACCACTGGAGAATGTTTCATGCACAAACACGTGTGCTGCACAACTAGCATACATGCTTACTTAAGACCCGCCTACATCTTGTTGATTGACGAGGGGTCTGACTTACTCATTGGCTACACTAACGAATGTCCACTTCAAATCATCAGTGTAGCCAATGAGTGAGTAGGACTTTTTTTTAACAAAAGTGCATCGCCTTGGGAGATACGGACCATGAAGACATGACGAGTTTGAGAACGTGAGAGAAGTTTTATATTATTTTTGCTGCAGTTTTGTGAAGTTGCCGATCAGCTCAATTCTAACTAGGTACGGTTTTTGGAGCTTTCGTCTTCCATGAAGCATGTGATTAAAACTTTTTTTCCGTTGGACGTTCAAGACAACTTGGGGTGAGTAAATGACAAAAATATAGGTTTTGGGTGAAGTGTTCCTTTAAACTAACATTTGTCCAATTGACTTATAGTGGAACAATGACAGAGTTAATTATGATCTCCCCTGGAGGAAACCGAGCTCTGGTTTTAAGTGGGACCAACGCGGTATTTCCAGAGGCTACAAAAATCTGAGGTTAACTCTGTGATATTTTTAAACCAGTTTAAACAAGAAGAAATCTTTGGGAATCGTTTGCTTCTCTTTTTTGCTGAGCACGTATATGTGAACGCTCACAAAATGTGACTATGTTACCTGCAAAGAGGGATGCATTATGAATTCTGAATGTAAGTATGGTTGGAATGCAGGTCTTCAGACGAAGGCGGGGAGAAATCATACTTTCACTCATCGTAACACAGATGTTTCAAGTCCACTTCCTTCTGCACAGTGTCAAAGTTCACATAAGGAAACATGAAGCAGTCATCCTACAGAGAGACGGTAAGTCTTTGATGGCATTTTGATCAAATTGAACACAGAAGAATGACACAGCAGCGAGGAATTTAATGAAGCATGTCTGCTGCTCGTCACCAAGAAGAATCCACTTCTGTTCTCTCTTCACAAACCTCCTGTGTTGATGTCTTTCCAACATAATTCACAAAGTGTGTAATGAATAGTGGAGGAGTGTGTTTTGTAATCTAGCCAAATACATCCATCAATCAAAACTCACTACTGGGACCAAGAAGCAGTGTGTCCAGCTTTCCTACCGTCACCTAGGAAACCAGGGGTCCTGAGAAGCATCCTGCGCTCATATTTGGAGTCCTGGGGTCGTATCCATGGTGACAGTCAATGATTAAAAACACGAGTTGGACGGACACATGAGAATTTATAAAAGCATTAAAAAAAATAACCAGATTCTACAACAAGCTCTCAACTTTTAACAATTTGAACTGCTTCTAGTTTTTAGATTCCTCACGGCTAGAAAGCAAAGACAAGAGAAGGGGAACAATCTTCTTCTGTTTCTCATCCTCTTCTTACACTCTGAACTTAAACAATTAGATGGAGTAAAAAAGCCAAAATAATAGTTTTTAGTCTGAATCAGTGGCTCCATAAGAAATGATTTAGATTATTATTAACCATTATAATCCAAATTCAGAAGAGTTGTTCTTTACCCTTGGTTTGATAAATTATAGGTTTCAGACATGAAGTGGGCTATGGCCCTACTTCTGAGGGATTTCCCAATGACAAGCAGTAATGATATATCTTAAAGACCATATATCTCAAGAACAGGGATTTACTGTCTTATTTTCATTCCCAGCCTGCACATGATGAAGAACCGTCGCTCTCACTATCCTATTAAACCTCCAACCGAGGCTTTAGATGTGTCTCTGCCTTGTTAATATTTTTTTTTCAAAGAGCCTTAAAGAAGATCATGGCTGGATCAAAATGAGCCCCAAAATTATTCTTAAGAAATCTTCAGTCAAAGCCGCCGGCCAAGGGTTTCCCAGCTTCCCATATTTGAAGATAAACCGACTGATTTACTGCATGCTAATGGGATAACAGCCTAAAAAGAGGATAAATGTTGCTAAACTGTCTGCTCAGCCACTTCGGGTTGGAACGCATCACTTTAAGAATGCGGGTTCCTTGAAACTTTGAGCAGAACAGCTTGAAATTCACTGACCTAATCTGTCTTTAGGACTGTAAATGGCTTTCACACTCCACTACGGCATCAAAGGCCCCCTAAGGTCTGCAGCAGTGGGTGGCAAGTCATCAATTATCGCTGTTTCTTGCCTGCACACACACACACACATACCAACCATTTGAGCCCCTTATTAGTGTTAGCATGTCTCTGTATATTTAATTAGGACACATCAAAGAGAAAACTACAACACACAGGGAGCATTTGGCTTTATCTTTACAGTAAACCTTCTCAGTGAGCTAAAAGGGGCAATTTGGAGATCCTCGATACTGTCTGAATTAATAGAGATGACAAGCAACAAGACACCAATCTCTCTTTAGGTAGTGCGTTTAGTAATTTATCTTTAAGATGTCACTGGTCAAAGCACAGTAACATCAAACGAGGTGTATGTTTTTTTCATTCCAGGCCACATGATCTCACCAAATAAAAGCTGATCTCATCTGATCTAGAGTTTTAAAGAGTAATTGGTTTAAGGAGTTGAAAAGCAGGAACAGACAAACTTTCCCATCTTTGGAGATCTGACTTTATTTGAACAAGTTAGGGGGTAAAGTAAGATGTTAAAAGTCAAAGGAATGAGTCATTAATTTGTACCGCGAGATACTTGAAGCCTGATACAAAAATAATAAACCACGATTACTCATTGGGCATGATTCGCTTTTATTGTGTTTTGTATAGAAAGCAATTCAGGCCACACTGAAATAAAGTCATTCGAACAATCAATTGAAATCAATACTGCAGGAAAGTGATTGATTGATTTCAGTCCATTTTGCTGCATTGTTTTGACTGAAATGCAATAAAGATTACTGTGACATTTGGAGGAATGCAATGATGCGCTTGGCATTTAGTTCTGTCATGTCTGAAGCATCACAGTGGAAAACAATACTAATTTATTGAGCATTGTAAATAGCTCTACCTTCCTGTGTGGAGAGTTTTCTCAGCATCAGGTCAGAAGGTTGATGGAAAGTTTATAATCGTTAGAAGAGTAAAGGCTGGCAGTGAAGCCTGTCTGCTCTCTACCAAAAGGATTTCAAATACGATTTTACCCAAACTGAGTATGATTATTCACTTCTTTTGCAAGGAAATACAGTCAGTATGGGAGAAGTGTAACTATTTGATCAATTTGGATTAAATATATCTAATGATAAATGGAAAGGTTTCCCCCTGAAAGTTTAAAAATTTAATGGGAGAACAAAGAAAATAAATATGGTCAGACCAAGTAAATCTTAAGCAGTGCATTCCTGTTATTAAGAAAATAAAACCTTTTCTTATGTCTTGACCCAGATTGTTGTTCTTATAAAGGCTGCAAGAGGGCAATAAAGCACTACAATGTTGTGTGACGCAGGACTGAACTCGACATGTCGGCAAAATATCCACTAAGATCGTCAAGTATGAACACAGTGCAGGTGTGATGACTGCAGCAGACACTAGGTATCAATGTCAAGAAACAGGTGTAAACCGGCCTTGGACGAGTTCAACAGTGTAGAAAAGCAGCTCCAAAGCAATGCAAATGGTAAAAAATGTTAAAGTGTGGACTGTTCATGATTGTAAAGAGAGTCACTGAAAGACAACAGCACATGCACCAATGTAATCTTACCTACTACAACAGCAGCAAGTCAGAATCTGCATTGAATATGAAGGCCAACTTGTAGATAATGAAAAAAAAAGAAAAAGGTGCTCACATGACACCTGCACAGTCATGTAACTGGTCTTTCTGCAGAATTAATTCCACTAAATGCAGCAGCTCTGATCCATCACTGTTTTCTTTCCAGTGGCAGTGTGTAATAGTCATATCCACTGGTTTGAAAAGCCAAACAACTGGGAAATTAACATGAGCTTGTTAGCAGAGTGTTAATGACAATCGGTGCTTAGATGAAGCAGAGAGGGTCCATAAATGTCAAGGATTTCCTAATTAGACTGTAACCTGCAGTGTCAGGCTGAAAGTGACCCACCTCTGACACTAAATCATCCTGTTACTGTCAACTGTGCTGCAAAGTGGCTGTTTGGTCATCCAGCTCAAGAGATCCAGACTGGTCTGAATTGCATTTGTTTTTGTCATCAGAGTCAGCTTCAGAAGTTTTTCTAAGTTTTATTCTCTAAAATCAGGGTAGGTACTAAACCTTTTTCATTTTAAAATTGTGCTGATTTCACTGAATCAAATGATATGTGCTTTTTAGTCACATTAATAAAGTATCACCATCTTGGAAAAACAGCACATGAAGGATATGCTGGCTGAGCTGATTCAACCTGCTTCTCAAGGCTCCTTACACTGATAAAAAGTTATAAAACTAAGATAAACCACGGTGTTGCTCTGCAGCCTGAGTGCTGCTGGAAGATCTGACGGGCAGACAGTGCATCTTTAACCTGAACATCACAACACCAGACAACTCTCTGGGACTACTGGGCTAAAAATAATTTTCAATATCATCCCTCCCTTAGCAAGTGATTCATTCAGAAACACGTCACAGATCTCCAGTCTGCAGTCATGTCAGTGCCAAGTGGCCAACGACTTTTTTGGTGGATTTTTCTCATAACCAACAGATCAGCAAGTAGGCAAGTAATAATCATCATCAGACTGTTGGTGAGGTTTTCAAGAAATGTTTTGTCTATTTTTTGTGTAACTTTAGAGACATTTCTTCATTTCTTGACGTGGTTTAGATGAAGACTAAAAACTGTCATATATTGAAAATAGCGAAATAATCAGGCAAGTGTGTGAAACTGACGGTCAATCACTGATTTCTATCCCCACTGAAAATGAGGTTAATCTGCTGATCTGATATCACTCATCATGCAGCTGTAATATCTCATCTAGTTTGGTTCTGAGGACCACTCCTCCTCCTCCTTCTCAGTTTTACCGGCATTGCCACCCTAAGAGAGTTTATAGTAAGTTAAATAAATGCAGGAGTTTGTTGCTGAACCTGGATCCAGTTAAGGCACAGCAGTGCATTGAGTCCTGGCTGGTAGCAGCCGGGACCGAGGCATCTACTCTGGGAGGAGGCCAACCCTGCCAGAGATGTTTAACGACTATTAATATGCAGCTGGATTAGTCATCATGTTTCAGGAATGACGCTTTACTATTTCTCTTAGTGACTGCACGAGCTTGATGATCACTGATGATGGTTAATGTTTGTTTTCTGACATAAAGGTTATAGGAGGGATCAAATTTGGGAGACAGATGGAGAGAGAGGTAAAGAGAATCCCATGAAGAAAACGGAGAGAAAAAAAAAAATCCAAATTCCGAACACATTCCCTGAATGCAGATCAGCGTGGAAAATCAAGACAGATGTCAAATTTTTTACTCCCAGACCCAAGCGCCGCTTGTGTTTTTTCCGGTCACTTCCTTCCACAAATATTGTTCCAATCCCTGAGTTTGATAAAGATCCCAGCTATGGAGCAACAAGTCCTTCAGCGGAGCCTCCATTCTCCACCTCTATAGGCGCACAACCGAGCGCCTTCCTATCGAAATAACGGTGCGCACGGCAAATTCAGCCATCTGTTAATGCCATCAAAACCTTTATCTGCTCTCAAACTTTTCTTGCCGCGTCTACGTGGCAGGTAAAGTTTGATTATGTAAAAATGCCCCTTTCGAGTAAGAAAAAAAAACGCGCTCAAGTTTTTAAAAATCTCCACTATTTTCTGCGCATCAAGTGCATCAAGTGTACGTCAAGATTTTGGAAAAGGATTCATTCAGTAAGCAAAGAGAAGGTGTGATGTACTTACGGTGTCCTTCTTCCCAGTGAGAGCGGTATGGAGGTGGTTTAGCTTAGTCCCAGACTGGTTCCTGGATGTCCAACTTAAGTTTAATTCAGGGTGCGTGAATTCCTGCAGCGGAGAACTCCTTGGGACTGTGCCTGCGCAGCGCGGGTGTCAGAGACACGTCGGTTTCTTATCAAACCCCAAATCCGATGCACTGACACGTAACGCTTTCATTTTACGTCCGCACTGAAACGCACAACCTTTCCTCCGTTTTTTATCACCGATGTTTTGTTATTTTTTTTCTCCCCCTCAGATGGAGCAGCCTTGATGTCTCTCGGTCACCGTGCCTCTCTGCGCTGGCGCGGCGGCTCCGGCAATCTCTCTCTCTCTCTCTCTCTCTCTCTCTCTCTCTCTCTCTCTCTCTCTCTCTCTCTCTATCTCTCTCTCTCTCACTGGCCGACCGACTGCCACACACTACACAGGAGAGGACCTTTGTCTGCACATGACGTCACACACACGCACACGCACACACACACACACTGAAAAAAATAACTTATTTAGTCTAAGGTTTAGACTTACAGTGCTATTTTGCAAAAAAAAAAAAAAAAAAAAAATAGTGGGAAAAATTCCC
>OMLF01039224.1:2247-20151 GCA_900302615.1 Holocentrus rufus | reverse complement strand
TAGCCTCGCTTCGTTTTTTTACTCTCTCTCTGTAATTCTCTCCCTGTGTCTCTCTCTCTCTCCCTCTCCCTCTCTCTCTCTCTCTCCCTCTCTCTAATCTCACCCGCTCCTTTTACTTCTCGCTCGCTCGCGCCCGGCCACGAACCCCCCGTGTGAGGAAAAGAAAAGAAGAAGAAAAGAAGTGCGCTTCCGGGAGGGGAGAAGTGTTTCAGAGGAGAGTGGTAAGCAGGTGGAGACTGTATTGATTGTATTGGGCGAAGTGGGAGGGAAGAGGAGGGATTATCATTTTTCCACCTGCTGGATTATCCGGCACCTCTCATGCTGCGCTCACTTTCCTATGGGAAAGACGGTACATACGAGGGTCCTGGCAAAGCCCCTTTGCTGAATGCTGCAGTCAGGTCATATGGGAATAACTGGAACAATTTGATGTGTAAATACAATGACTTGGAAGTGTTCCTCAAACTCAATTCAAGCAAAATTCCATGATTGAAGTTTTCGCCATACCTTGGTTGCTCCTGATCAGCTTTTTCAGACATGCATCTAGTAAGTGATAGTTTTAAATTAAGGTTTTACAGCAAACCAAATAATGCAGTTTTGATTTTTTTATTCTTTACTTGAATGGTATTTATTTTTGAAAGTTTTTGGAAGTTATTTGAAAGTTTTATCAATGGGTTTACTGCAGATATTTCCTTATGTCTGAATTCAGTTGGAGAAATTAATGTCCATCGTCAGCCACAACTTCCAAAGTTTCAACTTTAAGATGAAGTGAATTTTTATTTCAAATAAGATGCTTGTATCTACCATTTTCCCATATGTCCTGAAGGCAGCATATTTTATAAAAAATCGAAAACTTTGCTGAAATTGTACACTAAATTTAAATATTTAAATTTCATTTCAAAACAAAAAATTAGGCGGGACAGTTGGACCTACCATCGACTAAGATATTGAAAAATACTCCAGTTTAGTGTCAGATATCAATTATTTCAACCAAACCCCCTCAGACAATTATCTATATTTTTATTTTTACTTTTTCAATTTTTAATTACAATATTACTCATGATTAGAATATTAAACTCAACCACGATTCCCATCTTATGAGCTGCCTTGAAATTACCCGTTACTCTTCACAATACTAATACCGGTCTTGAAGAATGGGTAACTAAATGTCTTCTTTGGGAAATTCCTAACCATGTGTATGAAGACTGATTTCTTCTTATTACAATCTGCCTTTTCCATTTGATGGTGGTGGTGAAGGATGGGAGGAGGGGTATTCTATGATTGTTAACTCTTCAGTTACCATGGCAGAGGTTGAAATTGCAATGCTTAGTTTGCTGGACTCAAAATGGACCCACGTGTATCCTAAAAAGGGCATGTTTTCTTAGTGTGAAAAAGCTGATCCAGAGCAATCAAAGTCTACAGAAAGTGTCGATCACAGTCTTTAACCATGAAGTGACTGCTTCCCATACGGCATGAGCGCAGCATCAAAATATGGGCGGCTACAATTATTAATGAATACTTTTTTCTTGGGGGACAAGGCTTGGACATCTTGGAACTTATTTGTGAGGGTGCACCTTTCACACCTAAACGCACCTTTATGCATTTGGTTTAGCTCTGCTTTCAGTGATTCTTGGGCAATTTCTCCAAGGAGCAACCTTGGCTTTGCTCATATTCACAGAGTAACCCAGCTATTGGCTATTAAGGTCTTATTCAGGATAAACTAACATAAAAACCTCTGATCCTCTGGGATTACCCTGAGTATCCATGTTGCCATGAGTAAACAGAGTATTTTTATGTACATCTGATGTCCACCCCAGGGACTGAAGAGTCCACCAGTAGCCACCAGCTGTTCCCTACCTATTTCTCAATTGTGGGCTCCTTCTCATACAGAAGAAAGAAATAATGATCCCAATATGAAAAGTACTGCCTATTGGCATGAGAACATACCTATAATTCTGTGAGTTTAAATGGTGAAAACTTTAAAGCAGTAAGGTGCTCCCATGTTTGGATGTTTTAGGTTATTAGGTTACTTTCGGGTTACTTGAGTAACCGGGTTATAAACACCATTTCTTGCCAACGTTGCCACTATCTACATATATTAAAAGGGTTTTTTAGGGGCAAACAGCAGGCCAAGAGTTAACCGTCCTGGCAGTTTTAGCACAAAGACCTCTGATCCATCAAAAGCGCACGCCAGTCGGGACAATGTCCATCTGGCGGCTTCTCTATTGTCTGCTGTGACAGACGGTATTTCATCACGTCAACACATCATGTACGTGTACGCATGCCGGCGCGCGATTGCCCTATCAGTACAGTACTCGTGCCATTAATTGGCCTCTTCATTGGTTAATTGATCATTTGGACATTCCACTGGTCTAAACTGTTGGATTCAGGGAGAGAAAATTGAGACTTGACTTTAGCAGAGATACTATGATATCAACTGCAGCCATGGGTTCGTAAATTTTTACGATATCAATGGGTAACCCTAATGGAAAATCACTAATGTTCCAATAATAGGGACTTAGTGACAATCTTATCATCAGTCTTATCTTATATTATCCTATCATTCTCCTGTGAAATTCGAGATGGGGGAGATGAGGAAAATGCTGTTAATTTTATTTTTTAATTGATGCTACTTTTTTAATATTGTTGCTATCGTTTTTTATAAGGAAATCAGATTGAAGACATTACACGTAGATTAACTTTTGAAGTTTGTCTTAACGTTCAGTTGTGACAGTTTGGTAGTTCAGATACACAGGGGTGGTGTGTTCTACTGTAACTTTGGAAGTGTGTGTGTGTGTGTGTGTACGTGTATGTGTGTGTGTGCGTATGCGCATATCTTTCGATCCCAAGCAAACATTTGCCCTCCTCAGCACTTCTGGGATGTGATGAGCCCAGCATTCGACAGAGACGACCTGTTATCCACTCATTCACAGCCCACAGATGGCCAGCCTTTGTCTAGCCACTAGCCAGCCCTACAACACACACACACACACACACACACACACACACACGCAAGTACAGACAAATATGTGCAGGTCTGCATGCAAGCCTGATACAGACATGCACACCCACATTTTTTCTCTCTGTTTCACACACACACACACACACACACACACACACACAATCGCAAACACACACACATATGCAGAGTCAAATAGAGAAAGATACATGAAAGGATGCAATTTTGTTCTGTCTTTAAAATCCTTTACAATCCTGCTCTGCCAAAACACAAATCTATCAGCTATAAACCTCCTGGTTTCTTCTAATAATATTATTAAAGGATTCATGAATAAGCAGCCTTTAGATTTGACTTGGAACTGTTGAGGTTAAGAGTGTCTGAATATGTTTGTGAATGAACTAATGGAGTGATATGGTAGGTAGTAAAGATGAACTTATTGTAAAGCTCACTTTGGGAACCACAGCCCTGCTTAATGGTAGTGCAAAGCTGCTTTTAATGCTTTTTACTCACTGATTTTTGACCCAGTTACCAATTATACTCAATGTCTTAAAAGGTTAGCGCTTATAGAGAAATTTGGGTCTGGTTCCATGGGGACTGAATTCAATCCATGTCTATGAAAGTGACCCATTATTGTTAGAATGACTGCCTCTTATTTTAGACTGCAATTAAACTTTAGACAGAAAAGTTTTGGAAAAAGTTTCAGACGTTTGAGCTACATTTACTGCCTCAAAATTGCTCACATCTTTTATCAAATAAAGGCAAAGAAATATTAGTCTTAAAACATTTAGCCTATTTTCTCACATCTTTGAAAAATATTCTACTCTGGTCATGTCCGGCTCTCAGTCTGTGGGGTATTATTTGATGTATGACCGCCAAATTTGAATGTAAATGAGAATATTTTGTGTGATTGTGTGTGTTTCTCAATGACCGATAAAGTTCACAAGAGTCTTTTCCCTCCTTTCCAGAGATTGTTTTTCTTCTGATCTCTGGTCGATGGATTTATCACTGACAATACAACGATATTTTAGTAAGTCTGTGTTTTTCTTCCCTTATCCTGACATTTTGTGCTGTTTTAGTGGCTCATCTGATCTGAATTGTCTTCATGTAATGAAAAACAGGTAAAATTTTTATTGGGGTGCTGGTCAGCAGCTTATCACCAGGACAGACTAGTGTGAGATTAATGCTTCAGAATTTTAATGTATCTGAATAGGTGGGTAATGGGAAGATTACAGACAACAGACGTTTCATGGGCAATGTCCTTAAAGTCTGTTCATAGTTCTCATTTTTAAGACTGTACACTTATAATTGTTCCTTTAAGCGTTGGCATTCACTTAGGTTGCTGTGGATTTTAGGTTTGTTGCAGCAGCACCAGATACTCTTTTGTAAGCCTCTTTAAAATGACGTGACCATTGATTTAGTGGATCTCATTGCAATCTAAGAAGTGTGTTTGTACTTACAACTGGTGAATTTACTTAAACTCACTTGTTGGGTAAAACGTTTGAACTGGTTCATGATTGCTTTGGACTGGGTTGTTGTGACCCAGTGAGAGAACTTTTTGAAATGGATGCTGAAAGATGTGCTTGGTTAGCTGATGTATTTCGTTTCCTCTGTTTTCTCATTGTGAAAACTGGACACACCCTGTTTCTCATCTCCTAATATCTTTTTGCTCTTCACTTTTCCCCTCACACTTCTGTCGCATTCTTTGGCTTTGCCATTTATACTGTTCTCGTCTCTTTGTAATTAATTAAGGAAACTAAGTGATTGAAATAATCACAAATGTCCCATTGTTGATTTATGCCTTACTTGGTCTAAAATTCCTTAGTTAAAATTCCTTCTTTGATTAGATACAGGAAGGATCATATTTAACCTAACCTTCACTCTTCTTCAATTTCCATTTTTTCCATATCTAACAATCAGCTCAACTTTTTTCTCTACCCCTACATACTTCTCCTTTCATTGTGTCCTTCCTCTTTTCCTCTTCTTGCCTCTACTTTTCTCCAAAGGCTTTCCTGTGTTGTTCACCTCAGGCTCTCTTCTCTCTCTCCAGGCTAGAAATTGTGTGAAGCATGGGTGACTGGAGCTTTCTGGGGCGGCTGCTGGAGAATGCTCAAGAACACTCCACTGTAATCGGCAAGGTGACTGACAGAACAGAAAACTACTACTTTTGACCCCCTTCCAACACACTACCACACTCGAGTAGATAGAAGACCACCATTTAGAATGTCTTTTTGCTCCTTCCATCCTCTGTACATCCATTGCTAACTGTCCAGTATCCATCTTGCGTTTCCTTTGTTCTATCCTTCCTTCCCTCACTCTTTCCACTCATTTCCACAACATCCTCCTTTTTCGGCCCTTCATCCCTTCCACTACCATACTTCTTTCCATCTGTCCTTTTCCATGTCAGGGCTGCAGCAGCAACAGGCCAAGCAGAACATGACGAAGATACTTTTATCCAGTAACTTCGTGCCTGGCTGCATCCTAGCTGTATCCTAAGATGCAGCTAGGCATGCTGGAGGATGTAGTCCTCACAGCATGACCTGGGTTTGTTCCAGGGTCTCCTCCCAGTTGGCCATGTGTGTATTCCTCCAAAGAGAGGCCATCTTTACCAGGTGCCTGACACATCTCAACTGGCTCATCTCAATCTTGAGTAGCATTGGACAACAACGTCCTCCCAGATCGTGGAACTCCTCACACTATCACAAAGAGTGACATCAGCCATATTGTAGAAATTGGTCATGTTTGTAGTCTATTTTTTTGGTCGCTACGCAGAGCTTGTGACCCCAGGTGAGGGTCGGAACTAAGATTGAGCAGTAAATCGAGAACTTCGTCTTGATGCTCAGCTCCCTCTTTACCACCACAATTCAATACAGCATATTACCACAGCTGCCAGACCTAACCAATCAATCAATTATAGCGTCACTTGTGAATAAGACCTCAACGTACCGGAACCTGCTACTCCTTTGTTCCACCCCTCCCTTAATCGGTCTGTTCCTCCCCCAGGTTTGGCTTACGGTCCTCTTCATTTTCCGCATCTTGGTTCTGGGTGCGGCCGCCGAAGAGGTTTGGGGTGACGAGCAGTCAGACTTCACCTGCAACACGCAGCAACCCGGTTGTGAAAACGTCTGCTACGACGAGGCTTTTCCTATCTCCCACATCCGCTTCTGGGTGCTGCAGATCATCTTTGTTTCCACGCCCACCCTCATCTACCTGGGCCATGTGCTGCACATCGTCCGCATGGAGGAGAAGAGAAGGGAGAAGGAGGAGGAGCTCAGGAAGGCCAGCAGGCACCAGGAGGACCGCGACCCACTCTACCACAATGGAGTTGGTGATGGCGGAGGAGGTGGCGGGAAGAAGGAGAAGCCGCCGATCCGTGATGAGCACGGGAAGATCCGAATCCGTGGGGCACTGCTGAGGACCTACGTCTTCAACATCATCTTCAAGACGCTGTTTGAGGTGGGCTTCATCCTGGGACAGTACTTCCTCTACGGCTTCCACCTGAAGCCACTCTATAAATGTGGCCGCTGGCCCTGCCCCAATACTGTGGACTGCTTCATCTCCAGGTTAGAGTGTAGGACATTATTATAGGATTTGTTTTTTTTTTATTATTTTTTACTTGGATGTTTCACTTGCTTCTTTGTTTCTTTGTTTGTCTGATTATTCTGCCATTTATTTGCTAACATGATTGTTTACTTGTATATTTCATCATATACTTATATATTCACATATTAATTTGTTTACATATTTCTTTTAATCGTGTGGTTTACTTGTCTGTTTTTATTTGTCTGTTCAGCTTTTGTTTACTGTTTGTTCGTTCTTTATTTGTTTGTTTGTTTGTTTCATTCAGGTACAAACTTTGCACTGTAAACAAATTGACCATATACATAAAGGAAATCAGGCCTGCTTGAAAGGCATCATTCAATCTTCTCAATTTGTTCCACAAATCACAGCCACAATTTCCACTCATTTTAACTTCTAAATGTTCTATTTCAAAAGAAAATGCTGTCAGTGCAGCCTCAATTCAAACAACCCTAAACAGCACTAGCATAAAACTAAAACATAAACATTATCACAAAATTACACAGGAAAACTACATTGTGTGTCTGTGTTTGTTACTTAACGCACTTACTTTATCAATCTGTTTCCCCAGGCCTACTGAAAAGACGATCTTCATCATCTTCATGCTGGTGGTTGCATGTGTCTCTCTGCTCCTCAACCTGCTGGAGATCTACCACCTGGGCTGGAAGAAGGTCAAGCAGGGTGTCACCAGCGAGTTCATACCTGACCGCGAGTCGCTGCGGCTGGGGTCCGACGAGGCCGCAGATTCTGAGACAATTCCTGAGCGAATGTCTCCACTGGCGCTTAACTGCCTGCCAGCCTATGCCAGCGTGAGCATGGTGGGGGGAGGCGGAGCTGAGGGAGGAGGTTATGCGCCCACTGAGACCCCTAGTGCGCTCTACTTGAGCCCCAACATGGCCCCCACCCCCACGCCAGCTGGACTCAAGATGGATGCCGCTGCGTTCCACCCTGATAACTTCCTGTTAGAAGCCCCGCCCATGTCCTTTTATGGCAGCAGCGAAGGGGTGAGTGTCGGGAGCCACGGGCAGCTGGCAGCGATGGAGCAAAACTGGAGCAACATGGCACTGGAGCTCAATGCTCTGGATGGGAAGAACTCCTCTTCCTATCCTCCTCCCTCTCCTCCTCCCTCGTCCTCTTCTCCTTACCAGGAGACAACTTCTCCACCTCCACAAGAGGAGCAGCCCGCCATGTCCCCTTCACCACCTCATCATCCCCTCCTTCCACAGGAAGAAGTGGTGGTGGATCAGAATAACGTCGTCCCCACGGCACCGTATGCGGATGACGACTTCACCATGGTCACTAGGGCAGAAATGCATGAGCCTCCTGCTGCTGTGGCAACAGACGTCCGGAGGCTGAGTCGGGCCAGCAAGAGCAGCAGCGTCCGAGCTCGACCTGATGACCTGGCTGTGTAGCTAAAACATACACACATGCACACACATACACACACATAAGCATATACACATTTATACACATACATATACACACACACAAACACACACACACACACACACACACACACAAACATATGTATATGCCCCTAAAACCTTCACATAGAACATCTCATTTCTCTAACATACTGATGAACAACCACACAAAACCACACACATGCATGCACGCACAAGCACACCCTCAAGTGCACCCTGATGCCCGTGGGTCATGTTGCAATGCAGATGTGTAGGTACCAAACTTGTTGAGAATTAGAGCTTCTGCTGGTGTTAGCCAGGCATACTGTTTATTTCAGTCTCACATAATAAACAGAAGCAGGGAGCCATAGATAGAAAGAGTTTGGCCATGTTGCACTAATGGCGCCATGCAAATTCCTTATCTACATATTTGTGAAAAATATGTCCTCCCTGATGACACTATGGTGAGCTTCCCAACTTTTGAAAAATTATCTTTAAGTCAGAAATCTTCCAGCAACACATCGGGCGCCATGTTGGAGGACTCACTGTAGAATTGGCCGTGAACCAAAGGCTGAACATATAACAACCAAACCAGAAAAGATTAATATCTAAAAAGAAAAAGAAAAAAAAAAAAGAAAGATTGTTGTCGTGTGGATCCATTCAGTAATGTCATATGTGAAAATTAATGGTCTGACATGGTAGATTTGTTCTCTAATGTAGATTACTGTGTCATAGTAAATGCCATTGTCTTTAGCTGTAGCACCTTTAGTGCTAGCCTCTTTAGCCTGACCTCCTTTGGCTCTAGTCGCTACACTAAAACACCACGAGATGTAGCTTGATCAGCGTCAACTCAATTAACCTGAGCAAACGGCTATTTTGGTTTTGTTAGTTAGCTATCTACCCAATTAACAACTTAGCAAAACTGCTATTTTTTTCTTAACTCCTAGCCACTACTAGCCACATTTGGCACGTAATGTTAACTGTTGTGTTAATTAGATATGTTAACAACAAGATGTGATCTCTGACGATACAGCATGGTTAGCTCGCTAATAACCTAATATTATCTAAACACAAAATTGATCAGATCTATAAGTGATAAAATTAGTTCCGAGTCATTTAACCACATCTGTAGCATCTTGTCGAGACAGCTGAGTTGCAAAATTAGAAAGGCAGTTAGCTGTCCTCGGCTGTAAGACCTCCAACATGGCCGCCAGAGAGCGTGTTATGTCACTTGAAAACCAACTGTATGGAGTTATTGCTTATTTAACGATGGCTATAGCGCAAGATTATAGAGCTAACATGGCTGCCACTGACAACTGGCCATTTGTCTGAGGGGTTTGTGGGTACGAGGCAGGTGAGGGGGTGGCTGGGTATTTATTGGGAATATATAGCATTGAAAAGCCTAACAGGGTATTATCCATTGCTCTGCTTTGCTCATGTTGGAGAGCACATGCACAGACACACATACACACGCATGCACACACACAGATAGTCAGCACAAACACGATTAAGGAAAGGTTATGGTGGTGGTGGTGGTGATGATGATGATGATGATGATGATGATGCTAATGATGATGATAATGATGATGATGAAAAGATATAGGACTGACTAATAAGTTTGGGAGCTTAGAGGCAGCAATGTTTTTCTGCATATTATTTTATTTTTTCCCCTTTTATTTTTCTCCTTTCCTTTTCTGCCGGGAAAAATCAGAGGAGAGGTTTGCACTTTTGTTTCCTTCTTCCTTTTTCTTTTTCTTGTGATGATGGACTCTGAGCTGAACAGGCGGCTCTGCGTCTCCTCCTGTTAGAAGGAATGTCTGTCTGTTCAATCTGTCTGTCTTTGTGTTGCTCTCATCCAGCCTGCTATCTCAATGAAGAGAGGGATGTGCTGACACTAGAATGGAGGAGAAAAGATGAGAGAGGATGACAGTAGAAGTCACTATAGGAAAGCAATACAGCGGTCCCACCCTGAGACATAGTCTTTAGGCTTCACAGGCTGTGAGTGTGTGTGTGTGTCTGCGTGCATGTGTGTATGTTTTAAGTTTAATCTTGTTTCAGTGTTTACAAAAAACATCTCTGCAGTTACATCAGGGTAAATTATATATATAAATATGTAAATATATAATGAAAATTAGTATTAATAGGCTACATAGGATATTATACAGAATTACCTACATTTAAACCAGTTGTTACTTTCTGGCCAAGCTGCAACTCATTGTGATTTTCACCTAGAAAGTCGATGAAAACTGCCTTATCTTACGCTGACCTTGGCCTCGCAGGTAGCCTCATGCAGAAATCCTACGATTAAATCGAGGTAAGACAATCAAAATCAAAATTCTGTGACCACTGAGTTCTTTGAAGATAGATCAATTCTTGGCTTTGCAGCTTGGCCAGAGCGTAGAAATCAGTACTTCCTCTTTCTGATGCTTGTGTTTGCAGTGTATTACAGAAGTGTCTTCTTTATTGTAAAGAAATTTATCAGACGAGAGTTTTAAGACGAGAGTTCCCCTTAGCTGTTCTGAATAGGAGGGCTGTCAGTTCATTTCCTAGACTAGTTGTAGGATATAGCTTTTATCAAACTTAGATTATTGATAATAAGCAATATGATTTTAAAAAGGCGATGACATTTCTCTGTTAGTTCTTAACAGACATTACACGTAGGAATGTTCATTTTTACCCTGTTCTTTTTATTTATTCCTGCCAAGAAAAAAAAATATAGACAAAAACATAAAGTGGCTCCTTTAAAGTTCGGTTGTGTTTCTCTCTAACAACTTCCAAATTTTAATTACCAATCATATTCTTTAATGTTTCTTTAACATTCAGAAAAGAAATACCCAGAAAAAAACACCCAAATAACATACCTTACCAGCAACAGAACAAAGGAGAGTGCTTTGTTAGAAATTGCGTTTTGGGTTTTGTATATCTTTGTGTTTCCCCTGGGCAAAATAGTAGTTTAATATATTTTAGATACTTGAAAAACACACGTGCTGGATTATGTCACAGGTGGTGTATTCACAATCGCTGTTTAAGTGTGTGGAAGATAAATCAAATGCACCTCAAGTGCTTCACATACTGTACAGTGGATATCAAATATTTATATGTGCTCTTTCAGATTTTCTGGTTTTTACTGCCTCAAAGTCTCAAATGCAAACTCATTAAATCAGCCTTTGTCAGTTTCATGTGGATAACTAGCAAAATCAAGGTAAATGTTTTTTAAATATACATTAATTATTTTCTCACAATCTATTAAAAACCAAAAACTAATACACCTTGATTGAATGAGTGTGTCCACTTCAGCTAATACTTAATACTGTAATCAAACTGGTAAATGTTCATATTGTTATCAAAACAAAGGTGATTTTAGTAAGTATTAAGTAAAAGGTGTGCACGCTGAGGAAATCGAAGTATTTCAGTTTTTCATTTTTAATACACAGAAATGAATAGCCTTTTGTTTTCATCTGTAACCAAATGACAGTGAAAAAAATCAGATTTCGTATGTTTTCATCTCAGTAAAAAACAGAAAATTTGAAATGGTGTGTATAATTTTAATGTCCACTGTATCTGAAACCATATTCAAATCCAGTTTTGTCCAGGTCTGGTAAAATGTGTCACAATCAGGCACATAAACTATGACATTGTTTTGATACACCCAATGATATCACCAGCCCAAACAAACTGTGACTGTGCTGCAAATGGTTTTAATTGCTGCTGGCTGCCAAATCTTTCAGTGCCTTAATTAATTTTTAACACTAATAGCAGTCGACCACATTATTTATCACTGTGATACTGTATATGAATGATGTTTCACTCATCTACATTCATGGCAACTTGGAACTTGCTAGCACCCTAAGAAACCCGAGTTAGCATTCAGGCACTTAGGTCAAGAGGACATGACATAAGCTATGAGTTCTAGCTAATAGATAACACAGAGACTTGTTATTATTGCTGCTATTGATGATAACTATTGCACACGAGCAACTACTAGCATGGCGACGCAAGTGCTAGCTATCACAGTCTCCTAAAATTTTGTGAAATAAGCACAAACTCTGAAGTGCATACTACATGTTGTAGACACAAATTATGTGAACATTACATTCCTCCACGACTAAAGGAAAATGTGGCATTAGCACAAATTCAATTATGTGATAACGGCACGAAGTGGACATGCTATTTTCTCCTGTTCTTCACATGAAAAGGTTAGCTAATGTAGACTTTAGGAAAGTCAAACAATTTAAGTTAAGATTAGACAACAGCTTGGGTTAAGATTAGACAATAACTTAGGTTAGGATTAAGCAACTAAAACAGCTTTGTTAGGGTTGGACACCAAAAAATTTGATTAAGGTTAGCTTAAGGTTTGGGTCATGGTTAATAAAAAAAACAAGCAAAAGAACTTCACTCACAGTAGAAAGCTGCTTGGCATGAGTCGGAACTTGGTTGTCAGAGTTGAAGGCAAGTGTATCCGCCCATCCACTACTCTAGTTTAATGTTAGACTACTACCTCTTTCTAGTCATGTCTCTTTAATGTAGCCTGATCCATTTTATGGGGGGAAAACATATTTCTCTCACTTTTCATGCACAGAGTACATATTTTTATTTCAAGATGTGGTGCTAAGTTCGCAAAATTTTGAGAGATCAGGTGCTGTTGGTATAGCAAAGTTAGCCACTGATGTACAGTTTGAAACTACTTAAGTGTGCACCTGTGTGGTGAGCTTTTCACCATACTACAACAGAGCTAAAAGCACTTTCTGCTGCTGTAATGTCTCTGAGCGTCAAGTCAGGGATACCAAAGCTTGAAATCCCAACTTTCCTACTGTGAACTATGAGTTCAGTAGCCATTGAAGGGGTGTTTTTTTCCAAGTTGGAGGTTGTAAATTTCTGATTTCCAACTTGCCATGAATGCAGCTACTCAGCCACTGGTGCTGCTATGTATTTGACTTGTGGTTACTGAGAAGCAAGAAGCAACAAATGGCACTTCAGTTTTGGCACTTAAGCTGTAGCAAGTATTTTAAAGATAGGATGAACCAGATATTGTACATATGTTCTTGCTGTTTGCTAACAGTGTCAAATGTTTACATGCTTCTGATATAGCTTTGCTTTGTGTCTTGTTAGACAGTATTACAGGTTCCTAAAAAGTTTTCTGCACATATCATGGCTGCTGAAATGCTGAACCTACTTGTAAGAGGCTGGCAAAGTTAACAGAGTAATCGGCTGTGATTTGAATGATTTAATTAAAATCAATATTTCCTAAGCAAAGCCTTTTATCGAGGAGAGTTGTGCCAATAAAACCACTTAGGCCACAATGCTTTATGAAAGAATCTTTTGAAAACTAATGCCTGGAAACAATTAAGTGCAATTCTAGCCTAGATCAGTTTTACAACAACTTTCAAATAATAAATGACTCTGCCTAAAGAGAAGTTCACAAGAAAGGGCTAAACTAAAGACTTTATGTTCAACTTTGTATCTAAAAGATAGTTGAAGTATATTTATGGAAGAAATTACAATCAAAATTAGACTCAGAAAAATAATACAAAGTGCTTGTTTGTTGATTTTTCTGTCCTAAATATAGTGAGGAGAAGCTTTTGACTACTTATAAAGCATTACTCCATGGCTGTGTCTTGCATCAAAAATCCCCCCATGGAAGATAGACATTGTGTATCAGACTGATGGGATCTTCACAGCACTCCAAGAGGCAGGGAAAGAGATTCCCACGTGTTCAAAATGGAGCCCCTAATATGCCCCCATTGTAAAATGACTGTCTATGAAGAGAAGTGCCTTGCGTCAGAACCTTTTGTTGAGAACATGTTGATGTAAATGTTCATTTACCTCAGATGTTAACAAAACTGTTACTGAATAAATTTTTTGTACCATATCTGTATTCTGTTGCTCTTAGTCTTTTCTTTTGCAGTCATAGACCCTATTCTGCAGGGTCTCTCAGTCGTGTGGAGTCATAAAGAAACCAATAAGTCGACTTTTTGTCAGTGGCTTTTGAACCCATATTTCTATTTGGAGACCAGAGACACTGACAGTTAAATCAGTTCTCCATCCTAATAAATATGAGGTGGGAAAAAAAAAGGACCGTTCTTAGTTGAAACATTGCCATGCTCACAACGTGTAAGAATAACAGAGAAATCACACTTGGTAACACAAAAACAATGTGCGGGTATTCTTTTTGTGAAAACCACTGTCACAAGAAAAACTATATAGCCCTTTTCACACTTGTATTTCTTGGCCTCAGGGTAACCTAATCCCTGGGCTTACTGTAGCCCAGGGATTAATGTAGCCCAGGGCTTAGATTAGCCTTGATTCGCACACATTTGCACTTTTTAAGGCTTTAAAATAAACCCTGGGTTAAGGATTCACACTTGAAAATCAAAGCCCAGGGTTAATGTCCTCAGAACATTGTAGCACAGTTTTGATTTAGACAACAAACATTCTGTTGTTTTTGTTCTAACCTCGATTCACACTGCAGACATTAAACCAGATAACAGGATAACCCTGTTCTGGAGTGATGTTCAGTAAACCCTGGGCACAGGGTGGGATATCCCACATTCAAATCTGCAAGTGTGAAACAACTGTTAGCCCAGGGCTAAGTGTGGTGTGAAAGAGGGCTTATGGTGTAAACCCATCCCTATAATTCCACAATTTCCAGACACCCTGTACTCTGCCATGTATAATTCCTGCAGATTTGAAGGTGTAAATGAATGAAAATTATTAAGTGGTTGGACAGGAATTTTAACTCCATACAAGTACCAAAAGTGCCAACACGTGGCACGATTTTTCAGGTTGCACAGAGTAGACACTGGCAAAATATTGGCAAATCATTATGGCCATGAAATCTTACTCTGCTGGACTGACAAGCTTATGAATAAAGAAAAATACATATATTTAAAACATCTTTTTTGGGTGGGGGCAGCAAGATTGGACGAGTGGTGAGAGAAATGAATATCACTCACAGGTTTCGAGCAGATACAGTGCAATTGAAGACTACTTTTTGATGTTCAGGCCAAGGATAATCATTCTCAACACTTCTGCAACAACAGTGTTCAGAGTGTCAGTTCTAGATGTTATTGGCATTCTTTACAGCACTGTTAATGACAACTGAAACTATGATGAAGGATGTTAGCCATGTTTGTTGTAAAGTAAATTAAAAGGTTCTACATGTACCATTTTAAATAATATATCATTGTCAGTTTGGTTGCAATACCTTGGTATGATTACTATAAACAAATGAGATCATGGTCAAGACAATTGTTAGCCTCTATCTCATGCCAGGAGTATTATTATTGCTACTGTTTCTTAAAATTAAGACTACATTTTCCATAAAACCCTATGCTTTCTGTTGAAAACAAGACATGCTAGATTGTCTTTGTCTTTACCAAAGAAGATAAACATCATGGACATGTTTTTCCATGAGACTTTCACTTGCTTGACTTCCCACCATTACTACAAACTCTAAAAGCTTCAGCTTCATTTGCTCTGGAGGAACACCACACTCTTCCTGTTTTGTGCCATAAAGCAATCCAGCAGATTTCCTGCCAGCTCTGACCTGGTGATACAGGTAAAATGTACGGATGTGATTGAAACTGCATATCTTCGCATTAGTGGTCTTGTTTGTTTATGGTAATTATACTATCATCTCAAAATTATAGTAGTAATGATTGGTGATGATATTAAAATGCTAGGTGTAGTAGGATTCTAAAAATACTGAGTGATCCATTGATTTTATTTATATAAACTGTTGGGTTCATTTGACTTTAGAGCAGTCACACAGTGATAAAGAAGAGCCTGAGAGGCACTAAACAATGGAAAATTTGGTCTTTGACAGGTAAATCAGTAAGGCCTACTCACCACACAAGCCTGTAACTTTTTGAGACAAAAACATTTTAGAACTCTGGTTATATATAGTATTGTTTTTTGGCTGTTGCTTAACTTTGTCTTTTTGGACCACTATACATGCTCTCTGACTGACTGTGAGCCTGTCAGGTCAAAGCAAATGAATGGCTCTGTATCAAAGAAGCTCCTGATTGGCTGCCTGTTATGCTGCTCTACACAAAGCAGCAGCACCTTAACTTCTGTTTGTGCTACGTAACTGACATATTTACACAGTTAAAATCAGATACATTTTGGTACATTTTGCTCTCTTTGATGTTATTTCCTCCATCATCGGTCTTTCTCTTCACCTGTTTCTTTTCTCTTCCCTATAGTGGCTCTCTGCGTGTGCGCATGATATGGGACAATTACTGTCTGTCCTGTAAGTATTTGTGGTGTGTGTGTGTGTGTGTTCCTAGGTGCACATGCACGTGTGCTCCTGTGTGTGTGTGTGTCCTCGTGTCCTCAGGGCCTCGCCCATGAAGCTATGCTGAGGCCAGCACTTCCTTTATGCCTGCTCAAAGTCCCAGGGATTGAACCTGAACAAAAACCCTCTCCAGGGAGTGAAAAGGCCCTGTGTGCCCACTAATGCCCCCCCACTACCCACCAACCACCGCCACCCCACCACCCCCACCCTCTCGGGACCCCGACTGCAGGCTGCTGCATGGGTGTGTGCTCATGTGCTCCAATACGGGCATGGGAAGTTTGTAAAATGTTCCGTATACTGTAATGATGGCTGATAAGAAATACTAAGAATATGTCTGACTTTAAAGGGTTACAGGGGATTGCAATCTTGTCCACTTTTTGTGGTTTACATAGTGCTGTACAAACACTAGCAATAATGATAAACATTTGTATTACTGCCATAGCCTCATATGCAAAAGTGAGTGCAGGCATGCAACCTTTTTTAAGTATTGTGACAAGCAGCACAACAATGCTAAATAAATAATGAATGAAAAAATAGACTGTCAAATGTCAGTATTTTGTTTATGGGGGCCAGCTTTAGAGCAGGACTCAGTCTAACTTTTATAAAGACCATCTATGACCCCACATTATGAGTGTGAGTCCAGCAATTTTCCCACTACTTCAATCATTGCTGTAACTCCTATAACTCCTACTGTATACAATTCGGTGAAGCAGTGGTTACATGCATCGATACGATACAAAAACTGAGGGTATATAATGGTTAAAGTATTAAATGAGTTTTAAATGAGCATTAAAAAAGTTAACATTAACTGTTTCTAAATTCTGGAGTTAAACTAACCTGTATTTTTATTTAGAGCGAGATTAAAAAGTTGGAGAATAGCTTAATTCCCATTTTCATGTTCCACTATTACATCCAGAAGTTCTTGATTTGGGATGGGAAGAAGCACTATGAGAATGAGATGATGCCCCCTAGTGTTAAAAAATAAGGATGCATACTCCTCCTTCTGCTGCAAGCCCACAAAACGTATAATATTTCGGGTACATTCAGAAAAATCTCACTCCTCCACACCTCTTTATGTCGATACGGGGCTTTTCAAATAACTGAACCTTCAATATTCATGTTTTTAATCAAGAGACCTGAGTGAAAAGTGTATTTTTCCTCTCTTTGATTGTAAAGTAATCTCACGTTTTTATTTTGATAGTTATGAGCGGAAGTTATAGTCTTGCGCATGCGTATTGCTGCATCCACACAGCAAGTAAAAGAGAAAACCAGGCAACTGCAACGTTAGCCACGTTAGTCGGTTTTTGGCCAATAAAACACATATTAAAATGTTTCGGAGAAAACTGACAGCTCTAGATTATCACAATCCCAACGGATTTGATTGCACAGGTAAGAAACCTCTTGTCCCGGAGCTTTTGAATGAGGCAGCAGCAGCTAGCCGGCTAACGTCATGCACGCGTATACCATATAAGTGCTGTCACTATATAGAGACGACGTCACACCAAACTGCGCTGAAACAAATTATAGTTCAGTATTATTTGATTTATAGGCAAGTCCGTATTTGTTAGTATGTAACTGAAAATCTTTTGTAAACAAATATAAGCCACCATTAAATTCGGCGTTCATCCAGTATACTCAGAACACCTATTTAATATAATTCAGTGATGAAAGTC
>OMLF01039210.1:20332-38167 GCA_900302615.1 Holocentrus rufus | reverse complement strand
GTGTTTTTTGATGAAGGGACGCCGTGGAGGGCTGGGTGAAGCAATCAGATGGCACTAAAATGACATTTCATTTGCATTCAAGCTGCCTGCGCTTTATGTGCGCGCATTTGTCCCGTGGCAGAAAAACTCGCTGGTCCGAAACCCCTGAGAGCCGAAGTCTGTTTGAACAGATCACATGACCAACATAGAGTGAGACCGTGGTGCAAAATACAAAGCGTGCCACACCGCATCTACTGTGTCGTTACAGCGCCTTTAAATTGGAGGCACCAATAATAAACACCTGCTCAAAGTCAGATGATTTTTTTTTTTTTTTTTTTTTGTGCTTTGTGTTATATTTTCTGCCATTATGACCGCACAGTTATCTTAAGTTCTGTTGTAACTGACAGCTGGGTGAAAGAAACTTGCTAAGGGATGAAGATAAGAATTTTTTTATATATTGACGAATTCTACAGTCCCATTTGCGTCAGAATAGGAAGACTTTTAAAAATGAAGGTCCTGTACAATGGAAGCAAGGAAAACTATAACAAAAAGTGTGAAGACACGTATACACACACACACACACACACACACACTCACAAACAGCTCAGATGCAAAATATCTTTATTTGTGTGTGCTTGCTGCTTATTGCTGTAATCTGCACATCATCCCTTAGGAGCCATCTTAAAAATACAGCTCATCAGTAAGGCAGGCGCACCTCTTTCCAACCCATTCCACCTGAGCGACAATGATTGCTAACTTTAAAAGGCCACAACAACAACCTCTGTCTGCCCTTGCCCTATCTGGACACACTAAAGCACAAAAATAAAAAATAAATATAAAATAAAATACAGGATGTGAACTAAGTAATCATGACTGGCTGGGAACAAACAAGAAGACTTTAAAAATCTTCACTGGTTTTAAAAACATCACACACGTAATAAACAACAATGGACAGATAGATAGATAGATAGATAGATAGATAGATATAGATAATTATTAATTGTATTTTAGTCAGTTGCTTACTTTTACTGTATAGGAGTTCCTGAGTTATTATCCTTGAATTATTGTTTATTATAAACACAACTCCTTACAGTAACATAACTCTTCTGCTTCACCTGACTGTAAACTTGCCTGTGATTGGCTATTGCTGGTTTCCATTCTTTGCCTGAATAGACCTTTTTCACAGCAGCCCTTTTTGACAAGAAATAGCAGCTAATCACAGGTGTTACTAATCACATTAATTAAAGTTTTGTTCCATCTAGGTGTAACCGAGTCTTTCCAGTGAGCCAGCATGAACAATAGCAGGACTCTGGCTCTGTTGGACCTAAATGGAACAGAACCTTCATTAATGTCATTAGTAACACCTGTGTTTACCTGCTATTTCCTGTCAAAATGGCTGCTGTGAAAAAGGTCTATATTGGGATTATTGGGGTCATTTTGGGATCTGTGCTTACATCAGGTTGTAAATATGAAAACATGCTTGATATAATTGGGATAGCTGAGATCAATCGATCTATTGAATCTTTCTTTTCAATCTATCTGCTGAATCTGTGAACTCCTCACACTACCAGACAGTCTGTTTGGTCCATCGGTCCACACCAAGCTTCAGATCGGGGATTCCCTTCCCAATTGCTGGGATGACCAAATATGGTGGAAGTCGTCCTGTCCTGATTATCCTCTAGTGTGTTCCCAGCAGCTGGCCTTCGTCTGTCTGGCTGTTAGCCCAGCCATGGCGTCACAGCCAAATGTATCAACTGTAATTCCCCTTTTACACGGACATAAAAATCCCACTACCATCCAGGACATCAGCTTGGTGTTAACTGGTTAAACCGTTAACCGCAGATTAGTCTGATTATTTGAACTGGACTCTTTTCTCTGCAGCACTTTTGACAGGAAATAGCAGGCAAACACAGGTGTTACTAATGACACTAATGAAGGTTCTGTTCCATTTAAGTGCAGCAGAGTCTTTCCAGTGAGCCAACATAAACAATAGTAGGACCCTGGCTCTGTTAGACCTAAATAGAACAGAACCTTCATCTTATCTTATAGAGGACTTCTGCTAATGCAAACAATGTCAACAATTTAATATATTTAATATGTCAAAATGCTTTAAAATGTTTATTTTTTTATTGACTCCATGTGCTCCTATTCACTGGCAGGCAGACTTCTGGCCAGGAAGGGGCTCTGTCGCTCTTTTGGGGGGTTTTGGGGGAGTTTTATTCTTGCCAACTATCAAAGTTTAAGTCTGAGGGTGGCATCCTAAATAAACTTGAACTTGAACGTGATATCAAACCACTGGAACTGATCACAGGAAGCTAAAAGCATGCATTATAATTTACTGTGTCAATAAATCCGAACTGTCTCTTTGATGCACGAATCATTGTGAATTATGACAAATTGCTGTTGCAACATCAATATATGATTTAGACAAAGTTTTTTTTATATTTGTGAAGATATAATCACTTATGTTTGCAAAATACTGAATTCCAGATATTTTTTCCAAAGTAGAACAAAATATAATGTTTTGATTTGAAATGTGCACTTACTGGACATACTGATAGCTCACATACTGTAAACTGTTCACACTTTGTTGTCATTACACCTGCACATGCTGTAGGGCAAGTTGTTTTCAGTCCTGTCCATCTGTGTGTTTGTGTGTGTGTACAGTATAACTCATACAGTTTTGATCCAATTTGTACCAAACTTGGTGGAAGAATCAGTCAAAGGTCAAGGTTACAGTTGCAGCCCAATGTTTGTACATAGGGAATTTTAAAATGACCATATCAGTGAATTGGTCACATGACCCTTTACATTCAGTGACCTAGAAAGGTTGAACAAATGCAAAAAAAAAAAAATGCATCCATTATTGGTCCTATAGCATTTCAGTCAAAAATGCACTGGTGTTGCGCTCTGAGTGCCCCATCTAGTTGAATCTGTGTTTGTTCCTTGCTAGACTCACAGCAGTGTTGAAAACGTCACACCATTTTTAAATGTATAGGAAAACAAATTCCTAACTCCACTGCGTCTGATGCAGTGACAGAAGTGCTCCGACACACAGCGATTTCACAGACCGTCGCTTTTCATGTTGTATAGATTGCACTGAAGATGGTGTGCAGCGAGCTGGGGCTCAGCTGGTTGAATTTACAGTCATCATTTTATCTTGCCACGAAGCACGAGATGACACATGATCACTGTGTTACTGTGCGGGAGAAAGCGATACATCAATCACATGCCCGCAAATAGCGACGCATCCTCTCCGTCACGACACTTGCCGTCCGCGGCGCGCACTTTTGACTCTTCGCATTCATCACAGTGATGATGAGGGCAGGGGTTTGACAACGGTGCTGCTTACACCACTCTGTTTTGAATGTGGGAGACACCAACGTGGCATACTTTGATGATGCTCCTGTCTGCATAAAGCCTTATTCCAGTCTGCTAAAGTGCACAGCTCATACAGCTCTGAATGCACAAACACACATCTATGCAACACAGGAGCACAGGCATGTAGGGGAATAACATATGAAGATACACAGATATGCACACACATACACACACACAGAACTCAGTGGTGTACAAAGCTAGACAACACAACAGTGTTGTCTAGCTTTATAAGCTAATATGAATATGGTACGTGAGCCTCCCTGAGGCCTGTGTAGTTGTGTGTGCTTGTTAGTGTGTGTGTGTGCCTGTGTGTAAGCGAGTGTGTGTGTGCAGCTCTGCTGAGGCGGTCTAATGCTGTGTGACTGGGGCCAGTGCTGTCAGCAGAGCAGAGACATGGACGCAGCACAAGTGCCTCCTTGCATAAACGTTCGGGCGGGCAGGGATGCTCATCCTCCTCTTTGCTGTCTGACACTTAAAGGTCCAATCCGCGATTCTGTGAAGTTATCGATTATGGCTTTACACACATTAGGCTGCTCGGCGGCTGGCGTTAAAACACCGTGGTTGTACCGGACGGCTCCCAGGTGGGAACGTGTGCAACAATATGGATATGATGCACGGTGATGCCGGAGAGTGAATGCACGCTCAGGAAAGCATCCCTGCATAAACAAAGGGTGAAATGGACAGATTCTCAAACAGCATGCAACCTTACCATTGCAGCATAACTCAGCAGAAGTATTTTACTTTTTGTTTACTCAAATCAAGTTTATTTATAGAGGGCTTTTAACCAAAGGGACTGTCTCAGTGCATTACAGAAAACAAAGCACAAAAAGACAGATACACAGTAATAGAACAAGTGCAGCACAAACTCCAAAAATTGGGCCACAGCTTGTGTGTGGGCAGGTGTGTGCCTGTGTGTGTGCAGGTGTGTCTGTGTGTATGAATGGATAAGAGTGGACCTACTCTTTATGTTTACACTATTTACATGTTAAGCTATCACAATCAGAGTTGAGAATGGGAAAAAAATGTCTTAAATCCAATCATTTAGATTTCTGTAACAAAAATATTTAATTTGGGATTACAGACTGGGCCTTTAAACCACTGGACCAGTTGCCCAAATGAGCCCCTGCTGTCAACTTAAGGGAGTGTGTTTGTGTATGTGTGAGTGTGTGTGTCCTTTAATCTGTAGGAGGGATGTGGCTGGTGTGGGTGTGAGGGTATCTGGTTCCCCTCACTCACGTTGGGAGCCAGAGCGGAGAACAGTGACGAATACGACCCCTGACATATGCAAATGTCTACTGATTCACACAGGGAAAGCAGAGCGTGCAGTGTGTGTGTGTGTGTGTGTGTGTGTGTGTGTGTGTGTGGGAGGCAGGGTGTTTGCATATGTATGCGTCTACACATGGTGAATGCATGCATGTTTGTGTATGTTAAACCTGCATGCCTGCATGGGGAGCATATGTGTGTGCATTTGCATGTGCATACCTGCGTTTGGCGTAGAAATGGAATGTGCATGCAAGTGTGTGTTTGTGTGTGTTTTCACATGCATGCATGCTTTGTGTGAGTGTGTAATAGGAAACAAGCTTACTTGGATCGGACTTGGAAAACGTGTCTCTGTCCAGCAGGTTTCTGAAAGAAAAACAAGGAGACCTATTGACATACGATTCATTGCACTCCCGCTCCACAAAGTGAAAGTGAAGTTATTACATCATTAAACCTTGCCTAATTAAATTCCTCATCGACCCTAAATACTGTTGTTTCCCAATAATCCCCCCCCCAGACTTGATTAACATAGTCGTTTCATTTATGAAGCAACATTAAAGAGACTATGAAATCCAGCTTCAAGTAGAACCCATTCATATTTCAAACAAACAGAGAAAACAGCAGAAAAGAGGACCTATTTTTCACTTTTTGCACTCCCTGGGTAGCAGCAACAACAGTGGAGGATGCCATCAAATTTACATGACGCCCCAGTCTTCGCTCTTTGCATGGGGAGGTATAAATGCACTGAAGAGTCCCATCACAGAGGCAGATGCTCCCCGCCATTGAGGTACTGTGCTGTTAAACGGCACAGAAGGAATTAAATATGCACAGGGAGGCGACAACGCGCGGCCGGCCCCCGCGCCCGGGAAACGGAGAACCCGGGGCGCAGGGCTCGGGGAAAAAAAAGGGAGATCCAGCTTGTTACATCAGCATCGGCGGCAGCGGTGGGGCCTCTGCAGTTTCAGTCCGTGGCGTTTCCTCGCGGCGTCCTGGGATGCGGAAGGCTGTCGTCAGGAGGAGGGTGGCGAGTCCAACAACACCCAAAGGGGTTGAAGTGAACCCTTCGCTCACTCAGCTTGTACTCCTGCCAAATCTTACATTAAAAGCCCATAAACCATTCATGGGGCTTTCATGGAGCTAACTCAGAAAGACTAAATAATATGAGGGGATTGGCCATCAGTGGAGAGTCCGGTGGGATACATTACCCCAAACTCTACTGTTGCAATGCAACTCAAAGCATTTCAAACCACATCAAAAGGTAATGCAGACATAAATCTTAAAAGTACACTTTATAAATTATATTTCAAAGGAGAATATCGATGCCATTTAGACTAATAGACCATTCATGACTGTCTACGTATAAGTATACATTTCTCCCATTTCTTATATCATCATAAAAATCTGCACCAGGATGATTTTTCATCTAATAATCCTTGTTTAGGTCTGATCACTGAAGTTGTGCTGGGAAGAAAACACGAGCGCCATCATCGCAAAAACTTGGCAGCATCTCTTTGCGTTGTACAAAGTGACCTCGTTCAAGGTAATAAAACAATTTCAGCCATATTTTACAGTTCATTTTATTCAATCTATTCTGATGTTCTCGCAAATGAAAATCCCAATTAAAGAGAATTACAGAGAATTGCTCAGAAATGCCACAGATGCCATTTACCGGTGGTGGTGATGCTATGATTGATCAAGTTTGTGGATGGGAAGCCGGTAGAGGGAGTGTGTCCTTGTCACTGCAATAGATTCTCACTTACTGTATTATTTTACCCACTATGAAGATGTTTTATTGAACTGAACTGAACTGAAATGAATTTAATTGAATTGAACTGAATAGAAATGAGCTGAAATGAACAGAAGCAGAGGAGGAAACCTTAATAAAAAAAAAGGTATCATCCTCTCATTTCTATCTCAACTACACAGTCTGTTATTCTAATTGCAGTACGAGCGTCTCCATACTGTGCAGCCCTGCTGCAAACACAGGGAAAGAGAGAGAGATGCAAGCGGAGTGAGGAAGGTTCTTGCTATCATGCTAGCTGCGGGGGGACCGCTCTGTCGTATGACAAGCAGTGAGTGTCTTAAGGCGGTTGATGGGTAGTGATGTATCTAGATCAGGCACCCACGTTGTGCTGATCCCAGTGTGGCCCAGATGGTATAAAGCCACGCTCGGCTGCCTCTCTGTCAGAGCACGCCCACTAGGCCTTCCCTGACTTCAAAACCTTAAATAAATGATAATAAGCGATGGAACTGGGGCTGGTCGCATTGGCCGTGTGTTACAACTGGTGAAGAGTCTGAGGGAGTGTGTAGGAGCGAAAGGTGTCCAGCGTACAGGAAGGTGACTTCACCTGCCAAGCGGGGTACATGTCAAAGGAAAGAAATCAGGACTGTACCATGTTGGCTCACTGAAGATTATGAGTTAAAGCAGGGAAAGAAGCTAAAGGGATCAGTGTTGGGCTACCGGTTACTCCACAATAAATGAAGCTTCAGTACATGAAAGCTATCCCTGAGAAAAATGTAGCTCATTACACTGCAAGCTACATGACAAAAGCAGTTTGCTACATTGAAGCTACTTTTTTTTTTTTTTTTTTTTTTTTTTATTGAACCAAATTCTCACCAAATCAATGTGGTCAAGAAAAAACTGTCAGTCAAACAAATTGGTAGGGAAAGGAAACGGTAGGTTAAATTGCTTACTTTGAAACAAGCTGTGCCTTTGCGAGCAACAGCTCTTTAAAACAAGAACATTTCCAAAAGGTTTACAAAATAGAAATATGGAAATATAGAAATATAGAAATATAGAGTAATACAGGCCCCTTTTCCATGCTATTATATCTATGCTTCTGCGTCAAACTCTTATCAGAGATGCCGTCAGTCAGTGCACTCTGACAGATTGGTGATCATGGCACCATCACACACACACACACACACACACATACACACAGTTTCTCCATTTGTGGTGTAACATACCTATCCTATCTCTCACGTAGCAGCTTTATTCCAGACTACATTTGAAAGCACCACTACTGCACTACATGATCCATTAAAAAGCTTCAATACAGAAAACATGTAGTGATGCATGTAGTGATGTATGTAGTGATCATGTAGAAATAGCGACACTATCACTGTGCTACTAAGAAATGAAGTTAAACTAGCAGCTAGTTGTAACTACTTGTAGTGATGCTACTGCCCAACACTGATTGGGATGATGATGATGTTGAGTGTAGCGGCCTGGGTTCAGGATTCAGGATCAAGCTCTTTGCTGCATGTCATCCCCTCTCTCTGCCCTGTATTGCTGTGTGTGTGTGTGTGTGTGGGTTTATGCAGAAGCTTCAACATGTATGTGGGCATAGTAAATTCCCTCTGATTCATGTGCACCTGAGGGCCCTCATAGTGAAGGGAGAGTCTTGAAAAAAGCCCTCTCCACCGCGGGCGGGCCAAGTATGTCTGGGTGGTCCGAACAGAGTGCCTCGTCGCTCATCAAACATTTACAAGAGCAGTCCCATCTCGACACCAGAATTACATTTGAAATCCCACCAGTTACGTAACAGCTGTGCACCTACACATGGCAGGCCTCTCACTCTGAGCCTTAAATACCTGTATGTGAGGGACAGGGGACTTCCATCTAGGAGCGCAATCAAATGGAGATTTTTTCTATATACCTGTCTTCTGAGGTTTGTATTCAGGCAAAAGAGGGGGATCAAACAGTATTTCATCACAGCAGGATTACAATGAGGGCTGGGCTTTTGACTGGAGAAGGTAGGGATATTGAGGTGCAGCTGCTTGGTTTCCTATAGAAATCACTCATTTTATTTCTATTTTTATGTCTCTACATATTTTCTTAATACACCACATAAAAAACAGACATATCTAAGTTGGCTTTATCTTGACCCAGGGTAGAAAACGACTGAGTAGGAATGGCTATCATTACGATTTTACAAATTTTCAATTCACTTTCAATTAGTCCAATCAATTTCCCTACTGATTCCTACTGCATACACTGTCAGGAGTAAATATCTACATGCACTTTTAGTGAGTTTAACTTTGTTTTATTACTCAAGAAAGACACTATTGTGTAGTTACTTTGGTCTCAGATGTAACTTTTCAAAACAGCTAAAGCACATTTGGGAAAATGAAAATAAAAATGAATGAAAGAAAGAGAGAGAGAGAGAGAGAGAGAGAGAGAGAGAGAGAGAGAGAGAGAGAATCAAGCATCCTCAATAATATTTCCAACATCATTTAAAAGCAGCATCTGTCAGCTAGCCACAGTGTAATCATTTGGCTGCACAATCTGCTTGGAGTACATGTATGGTCTTTTATTTTGTTGTTTTTGGAAAGAAGCAGTCTCCAGTAATTTCTGCTGCTCTGAAGAAGGTTCCCATTGAGCTCTGCTAGCAAACCCACTTCAGATTATATGGACATAGAAACTTCACCAGTTTGAGTACATAGTCTGAACTTTTTACACAATGTTGATACCTTGACCTCTAAGCAATCCCATTCTATTCTATTGATGAAAGTCTGACAGTCTGAGCATGGGGCTTTGAGAGCAGAGCTGAAGGGAGAGCCAAAATCCTAAACTTGTTGCTTTACAGCTAATGGGTGAAGGACACCCGCCCCATTACCAATAACAAGAGCTCGGAGTGAAGGGCATTTCCAGCAGAGACGATAACTGCTGCTATAGACGCTAATCCCCTTTTTGTGGGATTTCAAAGGCTCCACTTCATCTCTGTTCCCCATTCAATTTTTTCTCCCAGAATAAGCCATGAATGAGAAATGTATGTAATTTACTGTAAATCAAGCTTGTGAAGTTGCCCTCAATGCTTTGTACGGCACTTTTCATCCATTTGGATCCCTTTAAATAACTTAACACATACCATGAGATGGACCCTTTCATCCAAAATGCCTTGCAGGAACGTGAGTGCAAACAATTTCAGCATGGCTTGCCCCAATGGGAATTGAACCATTAACCCTGGCAGTGTTAGTGCCAGTCTCTACTCGCTGAGCTCCACAGGAGCACAAGTGCACAGCAAGAAAACCTTATCGCCTACTTGCTCCTTAAAGTCAAAGAGCCCTGGATCGCAGCGTGGGTGGTTATCCCAATTACATAACCTTGCCTAAGTTCCCAAGCTTGACATTTACCCCCCTAGCCAATGTGCAGGCTTACTTTTAGTGCAGAAGCAGCTGCTTGCCAAGCCCTGAACTACCTAATAGAAAGAAACAAGCTAAAAAAACAGACCTCTTGTCTCTGAACATAGGTACCACAAGGAATAGCACAGGCCAGTCCTTCTGGGAAGATCAGTGGGGTCAACTCAATCAATCAACTGATCAATCCACCTTTAAAAAGGGTAGAGAAGACTGCAGATACGCTATTAAGTCAAAACAATTCTCTGAGACTCAGGTGGGGTGGTGAGGATGCGTGGGTGGGGGTGGAGGGGTGTTTTGCTAGGAAAAGTGTATTCAGTGATGAGAAACTCACGTAGTCGTGCTACACTGAAAGACAGGCACGACATCAGCAGTCCTTGTGTCGATTTACCAAGACTGTTGGCACAGTGTACTGCATCTTACAAACAAACAATATGGTGAACACACTATATAGATGGGTGGGAAGTCAGGGTTTGAGCCTTCCTCTTAACCTGCGTTTATAAGACTATGAACATTCAACATGGTTCAGTGTAAATTAGTAGTTAAATCAGTCTCTGATGACATGGCAAGAGTGAAACCAGCAGAGCTCTGGTTCCTGTGGACCAGGATGAACCAGCAGTGTGAATACTTTACAGTTTATTTAAATAAATATATATTTGGAGTGGAAACTAAATGAAAGTATTTAAGATGTTTATTGCCATTTTCATGACAATAAACATAATTTTTGGTCCTCTGTATTGATATAACACAATGATTCAAACTCAGTCCATTAAAGCTTTTACACTTGCAGTTCTAAACATCCAGTGTCTGGTAGGTCTTTCTCAAGAAACACACAGGAACCGATGCATCTGATGTTTCCATTTATTTTCTCTCCCTCCCGTTTTTTCTTAAATAATAAACAAAAGAAGATTTGGCTAGTTAGCGTTAGCAGCGAAATAACAGGGGCCATATCTTCTCTCTTGGGTAACTAACCGAAACCACGGTGGCCGGCTGGTGCCTTGATTAGGCCAAACGACTCCTTGAAAAACTCATTAAAGCAGCCACTCAGCATGACCCCCACAGGGCTGCCTGGCACCACACAGGCCCCTTGACCGTCACCCTGAAAACCCCAGGAGAGTCTGAGCAGCTTGGAACCACCACCTGATGACCAGCTTTATCTGTTGGTTTTATGCTCTCCGCTCTGTTCCCCTTAAGCGGTGCAGGATTTGTAATACAATTAGCCGATACATCTTAGGCAATAATGCAGCCAGCTGAAGCTTCTAAAACACGGTTAGAGGGCAAACAGAGTGAATTACTTTAGTCTAGTCTCATTTTACTTATTGCCATTACCTTCCATTTAATTTGGCTTAGCTTTCAGCCCCTGAACACATCCAGGGTGGCTTGAGCGAAGGGTGAGACTGTTTAAAAATCTGTGCTGGTGTTATTGGTTGGGATGTTTCTATACACCTACTGGTACGCCGTTAAATAATCACTAAAAATACAATGCTTTAAAAGTGATGGTATTTAAATATTTCTTTTTTGTTATGGCTATTTACTGCTAAAGATTTCTATTTTATGATATGAAGTATAAACATTGCTGACAAGGTGAAAAACTGATTAATTTCAATGTGAAACAGGATCAACAGGAAGGTTGAATCTTTCTGTGAACCATCCTGGTGTGACTGTTACCTTCAGCTGAAGATTATTTCACTCCAGCCTGCTAAGAGCTCCATGTGTGACCCGTGGTCATGCCACCTGTGCATGTACAGTGGCCTCTGGTGTGATACTGTTTACATGGAACATGTATACAGTATAGCTTCCCTGTTCCTATGAGACGTTCTGTCTCTTTCTTCACCTTGCTCAAAGGAAGTGCACAATCCACTGTGACACATCGACCTGCCTCTCAGCAGGTCAGCGTCCAGCCTCAATACCGCCACATCACAACATGTCAATTCTTCGATAGGATACCCTTCCTACCTTTTGTGCCCAAAGGTCACGGCTATCTCTCTGCTGTGGACCGTTCAGATCAGATGACAGTCGCTCCGACTTCCAGACGTCTTTGTGCGCGTACATTCTCTGAGGTACAACCATCCACACGGCCGTGTCTCTTTTGATTCTGCAATTCAAAAAGCCTGCTGCCCCCCCCCCCACCATAACATCCAGGCAAGAAGCCAAACTCCATCAAGCTCTGAGTGCGTTATCTGTGTGTACTATTAAGGTCTGGTGATCAAGAGTGATAGGCACTCATCAATCAAATGGGAACTTAGTCTGACGTACAATATTGGACTTGTGTTAATCAATCTGTCAGCTCTTCTGCCTGACTACACACATGAAGAGTCTGGCAATAACTTGGATTTACTGAGTGAAGAGGACTTAATTGTAGGATAGGATTTATCTAGATTGGATGCTTCACTAGGTTGCTTAGACCAGGTCCACACTAAGTCGGATCGATTTGAAAACAATGTTTTGTTCTGTCCACACAACAACACACAAGTGTTTTCATTAGTATTTCAAGCATACGTACACACATGGCCTGCGCCCATGCTCAATACTATACTGCAGCCTAGATCACAAGACAATCCCACATCAGTATTTTCAAAAAGCTGTGTTCCCTGTCCACACTACAATGTCAGATCGGTGTTTCTGAGAAGCTCTGTTTCAGGGTAAAAGACACCAGATCAACGTGAATGGAAGGCCAAAATGGATAAAAAAAAAAGATGCATTTTCAAATTTACCCGGTTTCGTGCAGACACGGCCTGAGATGCAGAATGACTACAATTGGAACTTCTCAACAGCTAAATGCTGATAATTTCATTTTATTGTATGGGTGTCTGGTCTGACAAGTAACCAACCATCTTTGATTTTAAACTCTAACTGGATTGTTAAACAGCCAAAGGAACACTAACTGATTCACAGTGTGCGCAGCTGAGTTTCAGTACTGCCCTCGCCAGTTCTGTGGGACCAATAGCACTCATTTGAGGGTGAAATTGTCATTTGTCATCGCTGATGCTCAAGAGATGTCGGAATCACAGGTAAGTTACTTGTGACTCTGTAACAGAAAGTACTCTACTGTCATTGTCAGTGCACAGCTCCTCTTCTTCTACAGTCTGAGCCAGTCTTATCAACATGGTGGTCCACTTGGCAGTGAACATGGTAAGGGACCTGTGAAAACTCTTAGAAACTTTGTCTCATGTGATATGTACAATATTTAAAACATATCTAAGGTAATAAATATCATTATTTTTATATATGAACTTTTTTGATTGTCTAAAAATCACTTAGTAATCCTTAACTGTTTTGTGGAGCTCTATCACTCATGGTCAAAAAAGTTGACCAAGACCATCGGCAGCGGGAGTCTCCTCTGTCTTAAACTTTTTCTGCTGCCCCACAGCACAAAATTACCATAACATGTCTGTATGGGGATTGTTCTTGATCAATACTGACAACAATTACTTGGCACGTTGCTGAGACTTCTAGCTTGCAACACTCACTTTCCAGTCTGTACTCTGTGTGGGAACAACCCTGCCACCCCACCCCACCCCGCTCCCCCGTGCAATTTCAAATCCTCCACGATGGAGGAGGTACAGGCGAGGGACCGGTCAGCATTACAACACGTTTTCTTCCAGAGACATAAAAGCAAATGACAAAGCAGTTTTAGTACTACCATAATTTGCAATGATGATACATTATCTCTTCAGTAGACATTTCCGTTGGTTCTCTGCTCTAATTACCGAACTTATTCCTCACAACTGTGAAAATGTGACTGTTTTAATTACATATGGCTGTGACACATACTGTAAGCTGTGCCAGAGACCTGTTGATGTTGTTGCATTTCCTACTGCTTGCCAAGTCATGCATTACTTAATGCCCCTTTAACTCCAAAATGTAATATATCCATTAGGGAAATTGTTGCTACCTGAAATTTATCTGTCAATGCACCGTGTTAAAAACATAAATTACTACATCTTTTCATGATTAATTAGGCCTTTTAGATGTCTTTAGATGATTCATAACTCTAACAGTAAGACATAATGGGATTTTCTTTCATGCCAGCAATGATTTAATAAAAGCAGTTTTTTTTCCTCAAATGGTAGCCATATCGTTTTGGAAGCAATGTCCTAATGAGTGACCACAAAATCAATAAGATCATTCAGCAGACTGCTCAAGCCTCCCTGTAAATTATAAAGCCGTTGGCATTATTCTCACCAACATGAAACAGCATCAACAGTTTTCTTGTGCAGCTGGTTGATTTTCAGCCACTGGAAGCAAACTGCAGTCCTTTAGTAACTATTATTATTTTTTATTATTAATCTCAGTGAGGTACATCATGCACCTCAAACCAGCTTGGTCACCTTTAAGTTCCCCAGTAAAACCAACAAGGAGACAGACAGACAGACAGACAGACAGACAGACAGACAGACAGATAGATAGATCATAAATTCAATTCAATTAAAAGTATCCAGGACCCTTGGGCTTTGACCAAAGTGAACAGCTCCTTATGCAACTTCAGAGTCTTCATGAACAATAGTAAAGCTGTCACAACCTTGACCAAGGAGTCAGATTTTTCCTTCACGCAAATATAGTGAAAATCTATACGACTCTCGTGCATAGGGAGAAGCTGTTTGGACGCATACTACTACTGTTGCCCCAAGGCTCTGCATACAAGGCTGCATTATGAGCCGTGATGCTGCAGTTGTAAATAAAAAGACGTGTAAACTATGACCTCCAGTAGATAATCCACACATGCTTTCCCCCTTTAAAAGATCCAGTCCTCATGTTACTTAGATATGACACTAAATTCTGTGTTGTGGCCTATAGGCCACAGGGAAAATGCATAGATATACGTCCGTCTAAGTAAATGCGGATGAACTCTGTTCTTAAAATAAAAATGTAAAATAAATAAACAAAAAAAAAAAAAAATACAAACAAATAAAAAAGAAATAAATATATAAATAATCGATTGATTACTTGGGCATTTAGCCTACACTCCATTAGATATCCCTTGCTATGAGGCACAATTAACCCTCCTGTAATGTTGCGGGTCAAATTGACCCGGGAACATTTTTGCTGTTCCTCAGAAACGAACATAACAGGAGAGTTAACATCCAACTAACCATTCCGTTGATGACCAGGTGACCAACAAGCTTGTATTGTATAATAGATATAAGTTAGGGTACAACTTATATCTCATTAACAAAATGAAGCAACAGCACGCAAGGAAAAAAGAGAAAGGAGGTAGCCAGTGAAGACAGCAGACTCTTTACTCACCTGCAAGATACAGTGAGTTCAACTTTGGTAGCAGGTATGGCAGCTGTGAAAGGGTCGAAGTCCCCAATAAACGCCATATTCACCGCACTACTCGTCGTCCAAATCGCCCTGTATCCGGTTTCTTGTCCGTGGCATGAGAAGGAATGGAAAAAAAAATATTATAACAAAGGTTTCCAACGAAGCTTCAAGCCGTTTCTGAAGCGTGAAGCTCACAGAGAGACGTGCAGCTGCAGCGCGGTGTCGCGTTGTGCGCCTCGGAGCTCCGGATGACTGTGTGGAGAGGGGGAAGCGCGTGCGTCCTTGCGTGCGTGTGAGTGTGTGTGTCCGCGTGCCTATGCGTGCGTGTTTTGCAAGGAACAAATGTCCTCACGAGACTAAAATAAGAAAAGATGATAATATATGATAGGTAATAAAATCGTTCAAAATGAGGACATTTTGCTAATTCTCGTTCTGGGATTAGGGTTAAAATTAGGATATTTACGTTTTTTTTAAATGGTTAAAGAAAGTATCCTTTATTTACAAATGAGAAGAAAATAAAGGTGTTTTCCCTCACAGGATAAAGAGGAAAAAAAGGTATGTAAAAAGTATGTTTTATTGATTCCCAAATATGCTATTATAAACATCTTACACACATATGGTTGAGGTAAGTAGCCTATAATATAAGACTATTGCACCATCCCAGTAAGTGGTTCAGGTAAGTGTTATACACAGGCAATACACAAGACAGAGTAAAGATGTTTTCCACAAAGCAATGGTCTGCACAAAACCACCCTTTAGCTAATATATGATTACGGTAAAGGCTGTAAGGTTAACGTTAATTTAGGATTAAGACTTGGGTTTTAGGGTTAAAATAATTATTAGATTTAGGCCAGGTAGGCTGAATTAGTCACAGGCAGTGTTAGGCATATAATAGAGAAAGTGGTACACTATAGTAACACAAACATGTCTATTAAGTGCTGGTGCAGGGGTGTTAATGGGGAGAGTACTTCCAGGGCCCCAAAGAAGAAGAAGCCTCTCAGACAAGTGATGTCATACTTTATTGAAGGGACATTATGTTTGAATTTTACTGCTCCACAGTGAGGGGACCATGATGTATCTGTGGTGGGTTGATCAGTACCAAAGATTCAAGGATTACTTGGCCAGGTGATGAAATTTCTGGTTTCCGGAACTGACTTTCTGGTCTCTAATCTGTACCAACAAACCACTGCATTTTCAACTGCAATGGACGGTGGTAAAAAGTCCCTTTATAAAGGGCAAAATGCAAAAGACAATGCAGTATTATTATCCTGGTATTACAGGGTGATATATTACCTTTTCAGTAGACATTTCTGTCAGACCTCTGCTAGAATTAGCTCACGTACTGCTCATTATTGTGAAAGTGTGACTTTGTTTAATTTTTAGTAGTGCCCTTATGTGCATGAGTGTGTCAGCAACAGTGTTTGGTGGTAATGTGTTATGAATGAGTCACAGTAACTGCTATCATGAGTACAGTTATTGCTTGTCATTGCCATAACATTACTACTCTCATGAAAAATTTACTTTGTTGTGGCAGAAAGACGCTGAATTATCCAGTGTTTTTCTTCATAAGCATCCTCTCACGTTGAGGTAGCAGAGATGAGAAATGGCAGAAAACTTCATTTTCTCCTGATCAAAACATCCCCACCATTTGTAATCAAGCCAAAGGATGACAAGAACAATGAATACTAATGTCATTTGGTTTCTCAGATCATTGAGACCCAACTGCTGATATTTGTCAGTAACAGAGGAAACAGTCATCCATTTTGGTTCTGTAACTGCAAATATAACCAGCAGCGTATTTAGCATTATTTAAATATGAGAGAATAAAGTTTAAGAGTGAAAAGTGGGAGAATAATCATCGAACAATCATAGCATTTAAAACCACCGTTGAATTAGACTGCAAATGCCAGGGGCAGCCAGGTAATCAACCATACATAAAGCAGAGCTAATTACGGATTAATTAGGCTACACTTGGATACTTATTATTCTAACTTGGTCTATATACTTGCAGCCTCTAAAGTACCATTTATTCTCAGCCCACATGAGGCAAGCCACTTTCCTAAAAAAGGATACAAAGTGAGGAAATGTATGTGTATGTATGTTTATGTGACCGAATAAGAGAATTGTATAAGAACTGTGCAATGCCTACCGTATGATGTCTTTTTGAACATAAGAAAAATGACACAAAATATCAGTAAAATAACTTATTTCAGTAGGCACAGAGACACTAGTCCCCATAAGAATATCAAAAGTTCATGATAAGATGATTGAGTGACATCTCATTCATCTCTTAGCCCTGCACCTCCACACAAGTGCGCCTTGGTCCCAGAAGAAAACCCATCATGTGCCAAGGTAAACAGGGCTTTTGCTTACAATTATTGAAGCATGGATCAGCTTCACCCTTTTCATTATATACTGGCATTTTTATCCCAGACTAAAATAGAATTGTCATTTCCAGGCCTGTAAATGCTAGGCTTGGAATATGGACAACGGCGAACTGTGAAGCACCACAGCCAGATGATGAAGACCACCTGAGCAAAACAAACCCAATTAAGCAATGGCAGGTTTTGGTGCCAAGCAGGAGTCCATGAGCTAAAAATGGGAGTGCTAGTGTCAGTTTTAATTAGGCTGAGGCTAGATAGAGGGAGCTCAATCAGTGGGTCAAACACCTGTTAAATTTACCAAAAAGAAGGTCCATGTGCAATCTATGCGCTCGATATTGGCCTAATTTATTGTCTACATGTCTATACTAAGGAGTGAATTTATAACAATGAAGTATATGTCGTATATTTTTTTTTAAATCTCTTGTGG
>OMLF01039210.1:4033-16505 GCA_900302615.1 Holocentrus rufus | reverse complement strand
GGCTTTAAAGGTTACGGGTCAAAGTGCAGGGCAGCGGCATGGCATGCTGCTTTTAAGTGTCCGTCCAGAATTGACACCAGCGGGGGGGCGCTGTGTTCAGTTACTGGCCACGTCATCTGCATTGTCAACCGACTCTAAGGTGCTGTCCAGTCCACCGCGGGCGCGCCAGATCTTCACTGTCCGGTCGCTGGAAGACAAGATGATCAAACAGTAAGCTTATGCAAAGACAGAGAGCAACATACATCATAACCCACATGCATATAGACGGTGGCCAAAGACGTCTTCACGGTCCTTTCTAGGTAGAAGTGCAAGTTAGATGCTTTCCACTGGGGTGGGGAATGAAAACAAATATGAAGTAAGGGGAACTAAACCAGGAGACCAACGTGTTTATAGTCCACTGTACACTGGGGACAGAAAATTGGCTGGTCGAGATGGCAAGACTGAGACAGTACAGGAAGCTGGAATACTTCTCAGCTTCTCATGTTGAAAATTTAAAATTTATTGGTATCATTTGGATGCAATCTGCTTCAACAGTAATGAAAAAAAGGAATAAAAGGAGACTGCAGAAGGGGTAAATTTGCATTTTGAGTAAACTGTTCCTTTAACAGTCAAAAAGCACTTGTTCTATTGGCTGTCTTTGAAACACAAAAAAACACTGATCAATACATTTTGGCCTCATGTCCCTCATCAGAAGCATTTCATAAAGGGTCATAAGGCAAACATGTGTTGGCCAATATTTTAAACTTTCTTTTCTTGACAGCTAATAGATAGTATTTTGGACAGTTTATTGGGTGCCTTTTATTTCCATTTTTCATTGCTGTTGAAGAACATAACATACAAACAATCCAAATCAATGTTAAGTATCTTACATTAGGCCCTAAGAAGGATTTGTGGCTGTTAGGTTGAATTCTTCTAATTGTTTTGTGTGAATGTGTTTTAGCCGTGAGTCACGCTGTTGCAGCTAAGAAAAGGCTGCAGTGTTTGGGCACAAAGTGAGAGCGAGACAGAGAAAGTGTGTGTGGCTCGGCGCGTGACTCACTCGGAGGCGGTGAACAGGTGGCTGCTGTTGGTGGAGATGCTGTTGATGGGGCTCTCGTGACCCTTGAGCTCCCCTAAGGTCCCGAGAGTGTCTGTGTGCCACAGTTTGAGCACCCCTCCCCTGCAGCCGCTCAGCAGGGCCGGGGATCCAGGGACGACGCCCAGGGCACACACCCAGTCACGGTGGGCGTTGGGCACTTGCTGTTGGATCAAAGATTTTGAGACTTAGAAAAAGGATTCAACCAATATGACAAATGCCAAAATGACACAAATGAATGATCTATTTTGCTTTGTTTGACCATTACAGAGCACAAGGTTAGCAAGTTTTAGCATGGGTCATCATAGTTCCTGTGAGTCTAGCTGAACTCATTACTGTGTAGACACACAGTAGTAGCAAACAAAGTGGATTCACAAACTGAAAGTGAGTTTAAATCTGCTGTGGAACAGCATTTTGGGTTTCCAATTAAGGACAAAAACAAAAACAAGACAACTGACAAGACAAAGACTGTTTACAAGTAATGTAAGAGAGCCTTGCCTTACAGGTAACACTAACAACATGCTGCACCAACAACAACTGGCCTCATTGTCTGCAAAGAAGGAATTGCCAAAAGGCCAAACAACTTTGACAGATCATTTTGCAGCCTTGCTTTCACAGTCTACACAAGAGCCAAAGTGACAACAAGATGCACTGGCATTATTTATTGCAAATAATCTGAGACCATTTTTTCTTGCTGAAAATGAAAGATGAATCTGCTGGAGCCCAAATCCAGCATGCAATCACATTTTAGTTTTAATGTCTTCATTCAACTTTTGTTCAAAATATTATGATAAAATCAACTCGCAAACAACTAATTGTGTATCGAACCATATTGCTTACTGAATGTATCATTATATCCCAACTAATCCGTGTCCTATATTTACTAATAAGGCAGATATGACTCAGTATTTCAACATAGGTTTTCCATTCATTTCTTGTGGTCAAAGACTGACCACCTTGCAAACATGCAGTACCTGCAGCAGGTCTTTGCGGTCCAGATCCCACTTCTTGATGCCGTTGTCTCTTGAGCCACTGAAGAACATGTCTCCCTGGATCACCAGCGACTCGATGCCGTCGTAATGGGGCGGTTCAAAGTTGTGTGTGGGGCTGATGCTACCGAGAGAGCCCTCAGTCACATCAAACAGCTGCGAGAGTCAGGAGACGAGGTGTTTAAGGACTTCAGACAGGATTTTGTACAGAGGTTGTGCAGTTGCATGATAAATCTCTTAGCAACCACTGCTGGAGCCGTCATGGAGGTACAGTAGAGAACTGACTGCATGCACGTAATGTCTAATTACTGTACAGTATATAACCAGACAAGAAAAAGAGAGAGATCTCAGAAATGTAGCCACGGTGTGTGGTCAAGTAGGTCAAGTAATGTTCTTTGTAAAAAAATAGTCTGGTGTGGTAGATTTGTTTTTAAATTTTAGTTTACTGTGGTATCTGTCTTCGCTCTTCCCCTGGTTTCTACACCAAAACATTTCAAGTTGTACTAATGAAGCATATCTCTGTTCCCAAGCCCTATGTTCCCTCAGTGTAATTTCATTCAAAGTGAAATAATTTGTTAGGATAATTTCAATATCTCTGGTATATGAACAAAAATACCAAATCAGATGGTACATGTCCTGTAAATAATATCCTCCGTTGGCCAGATGATAGTACATAGGGAATATTACATATATGGCTACTATTAAGAACTAATAAGTCATATATGACCATTATCTTGGCCACATAACCTTTGATCATCAGTGACCTTGAAAGGTTGAATCGATAAAAAATTGACATTCATTTTTGGTCCTATAGCATCTCACTTCATGCAGTGCACGGACATCGAGCTCTCTGAGTGCCTCTTCTAGTTACTTATCATTACTTGATTTTCATCACACTCAAGGCAGCTGCACTAAGCTATCTTTGCATAATTGATCCTAAGTGACTTCCAAAGCTACTGCATTGGAATTCAGTGGGTTGCTTTTAATTATGAATATTTCATGCTACAAGTGTACCATATTTACATGCCAACATTTCTGCATACTGATATTTTAGTCCAGGTTTATATGAAAATGATGATGTCAGTTTCAATGCAAGTGTCCTGGTTAAATACAGGATAAAAACAAACAAACAGATGAATCACTGGCTGCAGACCTTGATGTAATGGTCCTTGGACCCAGTGATCACCAGGTCTTGATTGTTTCCTGTCTGGTCCACAGTCAGACACATAACCGGACCAAGGTGACCGGTGAGTTTCCCCGTGGATGCAAATCTGAAAAGAGACAAATGTCTGTTGAGATGAAGTCCCTGACTTTGGCCTGTTACAGCAAGGGAGGGAAACTTAGTTCAAAACCCAACTGCATTTATGGAAATAAAGGTGTGGCCCTCTATAGCTTCATAGAAATAAAATAAATAAAAAATGTAATGGAAAAAATGCACAAAACTACCATTCAATCCCAGTGTGAACTATGCATTTTTCTTGGAGGGCACATTGAATTCAAGGCATTTTAAGTGCTACTCATTCATGCTGTCAGTTATCAATGCCATTTCTCAAAAGGAACAAAAAGGCAATTTTCCAAAACAAATATTGACGAGTTGACAGTGATGGATGACAGAAGTGGATTAGATCGTTGAAGATAAGTCAGTTTCTGTATTGGATGAAATCCTCAAAGTATATAGGCTGCAGATAGAGACTTTGAATGATTTATAGCTCATGACTTGTGTTATGCATTCAAAAAGGTGCGAAAAAAATACATCAGAAGGAGCAAAGAAATAGTAAAAGAGATAAAATGTTTTAACAGTTTCAAAAAGTATATAACGGTCTTACAAAGAAAACTTGATTTTACTTTTGAGTTGATGGATATTTTGATTAAAAAAAATCTACTACATAACACATAATGCCTTATGGAACTGTAAATGAAAAATTTTCAAAGGTTGAAAATTTATTCAATCACAAATAAAATGTTCCTTTGTTGAATAACGAGGACCAATATTGTATTTGTTGCATTGTGACCGGGAATGATAATAAAACATTTTGAATTTTTCCAGATTTTCCCAGCTCTGGTCCTGAGACATGTCTTGTACATGTCTTGAATCTCTGAAAACACACCAAACACATGGCCATATATCCAGGGCCCAGATGTGCGGCACTATACAGTATCATTATCTGCCCCTCTGCACACCTTCGTAGATCCCAAACTCTGACTGAGTTTCCGGCGGCAGCGTATAGAACCGTCCCGTTGGGGTTGAGGGCTATTTGGTTGATCTGGTTCTCTCCTGCTGGGATGGTGACCGTCCGGCTGGTGTTGGACGCACAGATGTCCCCTACATTCACCTGACCAGAGGACCTGAAAACAGTAATGCGGTGACAAAAAGCTGTGATGATTTGTATTTTTTTCTTTCTACCAAATGAACACAAAGCTCTGCCTGCACTTTAATCCTTATAACTCTAACCCTTTTTTTTACGAGACTTTGTGGTGCTCTTTTACTAACAGCTGAAATGTATTTAAAGGAACAATTCACCCAAATCCTACTTACCCCTAATGTAATCTATCCATCCAGATAGTTTCTATGTGATCTAGGTTTCCTCTCTGCCTCTCCCCTGTCTTCCTTCACCCCAATACAGGGCTAGGTATATAGGTATTCATTTGTGGAGCTCAAACAGTTATAAATTTACATGTGAAAAACAGCAACAGCTCTTTCCTCAGAATCCGAATCATTCCTGTTCCTATAACTCATATTCCTATTCCTATTCCTGTAATTCCTATAACAATAACAGTGGATGCTCAAAGAATGCCGTTAAACTTTATCTATCCTCCCCAAATGTGTACTCCTTGGGAGCGGATTAAACTGATGGATAGACTGCACCAGGTGTAGGTGGGAAAAGAGAAGAGAAAAAGGCATTTATAAAAAACAGGCACTTGTTGGACATGCAGCATAAAATCTGTCAGTCACACTCACGTCAGCGTGCGGATACACTTGGCTGAGTCCCGGATGTCCCAGACTTTAATGTAGGAGGTGGAGACGGTGAAGACCAAACTGGAGCTGTAGCGGACCGAGACCACGTTGTTGGGGTGACCAGCCAGGGACATTATCTCCTGGCCCGTCACCAGGTTCCACACCTTACAAGTCCGGTCTGCAAGAGGGCGCGCATGAGGGGAGGATGTCAAAATTTGTACCGTGTCACTGTCTCCATGTTATCACAAAATCTCAAAATTGGTGCAAGACAGTTCAGCTGAAGTTCAGGACAATTGTTTCTAATATGAAATTTAGTTTGCAGCACCTGCTTCTAATAAGCAATAGAAAGAACAAGTCAAAGAAGGAGCAGTAAACTGAATGACCAGGGAAATGAGAACTTCAATCAAGTTAATTGCCGTCATCTTCACTGCAATTTATTACTCTCATAAAAAGCTCATTCGCTGTGAGGACTTCACTGTACGTCCCATAAGTCATTTTATTTCATCACCTCATATATTGTTCCATTTCACATAAGACAATTTATTAATTAATCCCTGTCAAACTTTATTTATTGTTACATAACAGCCTGTCCAAATGTGACAAATGGCCATAACAAAATGAATGCAGTGAGGTGGAGACACTCAAAATGTAGGGAGTTAGTGATGAGAGGGAAGAAAGAGAGAGAGAAAGAAAGAAAAGAAAGAAAGAAAGAAAGAAAAAGAGTTGGTAGCAGCACATAAATATCTCGGGAGGAGGAGGATAGGAATGATGGACAGACACGGAAATAAGGAATTACGGGAACAAAGAGGGAATACAAGAAGGATTATGGGTAATGCCGGTTCAACCTTTAGATCCGGTGAAGAGAAGATCGTCAGTGCAGTCCACACAAAGAACGGCTTTGCTGTGTCCCTCTGCCACGTGGACGCACTGTAGCGTGGATGATCGACTGCTCTTAGTGGATGGGACTGGGTTAATGACGCCCCTGTGGGTGGGACACACACGCGCGCACACACAACCAACAGTCAATAGCTGCAGTTTGGACATAAAGTACAGGGTGAATAATCAACACAGATATAAATCACACCAATGTAGCCAGTCATGCACAAACACAACATGCGAGCCATGTGGCCGGTTAGCAAGGAACTGCAAATCAAAAACAGAAAAGGGATGACGACAGCGGTTCACTAAAGAAAATGAAAAGGCCGACGTCAATAGAAACACCTTTTATTGTGCTGAAAGACGAACTGGGAGTCAGAACCATCAGCCCGTAACAGATTAAGACACCCAAGGAGGCAAAGTCAGACGATCGTTGGAAACCAGTGGTGTTAGATCATCAGGGAGCGATAGTTCAACAGCATCACAGCCGCACTGATCGATAACAAACTGTCAGGTCGTGTCAACAAATTGGCATTTGGAAGGGTAATTAGACAATCTCTACTTTACAACAGTCATGGCCATCAATAGCAGTGTAATAGCAGCAAAGACTGATGGTGTACCACAGATCCAGATATCAATATTTGACTAGGATGTGGGCAAATGAGGTTAAAAGCGTCTTGTAATGAGACCAGAAGTCTCAGTAAAATAAGAAGCCTAATGACTAGAGAGGATTATTGAGGGCAATGCGGTCCAGACTCTATAGCAGTAATGACCTTAGTAAAATGACACCGTTCTCTTTTTCTTGTGATACTCTAATGATCCCCGAGAGCATTGTTGAGACATTGTTTTTATCCCGAGCATTAACTGGCGTCCCACTGGAGTCGGTTCATTCAGTGTCTTGCACAAGGACACCCGGGACCCTCTGGTTACGGAGCCGCCTCTCTAATTGCTACGCCACCCTCACAATCACAAACACATTCATATTTAAAGTCTTGAGGCTTTGAGCAACATTGAAAGCAAAGGTTGGAAAGACAAGGCTGGGATCCATCCACACCGCGTGATGTTTGTCTTCCACATTCACCTTCACCCTTTACACCACAGGTGAAATTCAGTCGGTGCCACGTGGACAAAAAAACAAAACAACAACAAAGTTATACTTATATGGATGGGAGGGAGGAGGGGAAACGGAGCAGCAGATGTGGGATTTTGAAAGGTGGAGGCATCCGTTCGTCCTGGAGGAGAGAGAATCCGGCATTCCTCAGCTGACTGACCAAAGGCTATTGATTTAAATATTAACTATGACCTATCCCTACCTCCTTCCTTATCTTGTCTGATCAAACTATATGTCTCATTACTGGGTAAAACCTTACAATGACCTTATTCTAGTCTGTTAGTTTATTGTAGCCTTACTCTATAATGTGCTTAAAAGGGTTTAACAACACAGTGTAGGCACAACTGGCTTGCACAAACAGTGTTATTTTACACTTAGGATATTTCTCCATAGGGTAAAAAATTACATAAAGCAAAATAATAAAAATTGTAACTATGCACAACTTAATATACTTGAATAAAGATTGTTGTTGCACTACTGCAGTTAGAGTTACAGTACTGACAGTTCGGCATGCATCGTACTCAAATGAACAGGGAAAATGTAATTTTCTTAGCTTGGGGATTAACGCTTTTGCCAGTATTTGACAAGCTGACAGATTTTGGAGCACAACTCACATTGCAGCTCATACTGCAGACCCTGACATCTTCCGCCAAATCTAATGTGAGACTCTGGCAAGCTAGTGTCCATCTTACTTATCTCCATTTCTCACTTATCCTGCAGAACGTCTGCAGTGCGTCCCAGTTACCCTGTCAGACAGCCAAACAGTGTGAGTGTGTGTGTGTGTGTGTGTGTGTGTGTGTGTTTTGGGGCTTGTTTTTGGGGTTCCTGTTGGCTGGGCTGGAAAGGTAGACAGTATGCCTGCCAATCAAGCTACAGTCCAATTAAGCATTTGTTAAGCTGTTTACACACTGCTGGTAGAGTGTGGTGGGACTGTGCGAAGAAAGGAGACGTGTGCTGCATTCACATCATGTGGGAATAACTGACTGACAGTAAAAAGCAACAACTTGGTCGTTTTCATCAAGAAAACATTACTGAAGTCTTTTGTATACCTTGCTCGCTCCACATCGGCTTTTTCACAACACCTGCAGTTAGTGAGTTAAACATCTAGAGTTTGACCAATATCAGTTTGTGGATGTATCAGGCTGATACCGGCCTTTTATTAAATATTGATCATCAGCCAGTTGCTCTCTGACCACAGCTGCATAAAAACAGCCTAGAGCACCTGCAATGAAATTGTGATTGATTCATTTAATAGCAGGTTTTCAGGTGACATAACAAATCCATAATCATGGTCACTGGAGGTTCTCAGGTCTTTGGGCGATTGGGCTGTCAACAATTGATTTGTCTCTAAATGTACAACCTTGCCTTGCATGAGTAGACATTTAAAATTTCTGTGCTATTTTTGATGGGGAGCTGACCGTTTCTGCTGACCATTTACATAACACCAGCTTGTTAGCTAGAAAATAACTACCACTGTCTTTACTAATACTAATACTTCACTAATTTTAACTTTAAATAGAAATTTGGCTTGATGGCTAGTTAGCCAACTAACAATGTTTAGGCTAACCGAACATCTCAAGCCAGAAACTACAGTGTTTTAAAGTCTGGGACAAGTCTAACCTAAATTTGGAAATAAACTGAACTTTCGAACTATTTACCTTTACTTAATCTTTACTGGACTGACCCATTGCATACTCAGACCATCACAGTCTTTCTCACACACATCTCTCATTTGCTAGCCTGGTTGTTACATATTTGGCCATATTATAAGAAGCGGATAACCCTAAAAGAATTTCACTAATGTGGTTTCAGTGGAGGTTTAGTGTCAAATGATGGTCTAAATGTTGTTTCAGAGGGTTTACCTTGACAAGAATGAAATAGACCTTTTGTACACAAATGCAGGTGTTACTAATTACATTAATAAAGGTTCTGTTCCATTTAGGTACAGAACCTTAATTAATGTGACTAGTAACACCTGCGTTCACCTGCTATTCCATGTCAAAATAACTGCTGTGTCTAATCTGGGAGAAATACTGACTTGTACATTTACTTGTACATATTGTACTTGAACATGTACTAGTAAAATACTGGGGAAACATCACACGTGCATAAAACAAAGTGGGGCTGACATGCCAACAAAAACTCAAATATAACCTCAAATACTGCGACTGGAAGAACTATTCAGTTTGATTGGAGAGTAGGAATATCAAGAGTAGGAATGTCAAGTGACGTCCTGATCTAGCAGATAAAGAACTCATACGTCCACAGCAGCTCATGCTGCCACAAAGGCAACAGCTTTTCCCAGTTCATACTCACTCACACAAAGTTACTGATATGGAAAGGGAAAGGAAAGCAATTTCCTCAATATATAAGATTTATATATTTTAGCCAAATTTGCAGCAGCAGGAGTATTCATAAAGCAAGTTGAACACTGAATTTATGTCACAAACACCAGGGATAAAAAGTCTCAGAAACTTACGATGAGGAGACATCATAAGTACATTGGGTAAGAAAAATATGACTTTAAATCCAGCATAGAACTTGGCAGGTCAAAGATTGCCGCACACAGCATTTCTGATTTAGTTGACACCACATGCTTTTCAAAGGCAGAGAAACCAGGAAGGAGAGTATTAGTAGAGTTGGAGTGAAGTTATTTCACGTTTTTTTTTTTTTTTTTTTCCTTAGGCTCTCCAGCCACAATGCCGGCAACAAGCTCTTACTGTTTGATCTCCTTGACCTTTGCCCTGTCGGCCGCTGCTTGTGCCTTGTCATACGTCTTCCTGCGAGAGAGTGGGGAAGGCTCCGGCGCTCGCCGTTCCAAGCCTGACGGAGTTCTGGAGCCAGAACTGATTGTTCAGTTTCATACAGTTACCACAAACATCACAGCGACAGTACACACAAATAATAATAAAAAAAAATTACACAGGGATGTGAAATCAAAAGGAAATAATGACAAAAATGAGGAGGTGAACATGCAGTACACACAGAAACACGGTTACCTGGCATTTAAAGTCCCAATACAGAGGCTCTTCTTCGCCCAAGCTCATGTAAAATTAGTGTGAACATTATGTAGAATTAGCGCTACACTACTGCGTTCCACTAAAACAAATCTACTGCCTAACTTGCCGAGTTTCACTGTCAGCCAAGCTTCTTTTTTTTCATACAAATTAATGTGCACTGATGTTTGAAGCATGGACTTTCACAAGCTAATTCACAGCCATCTGGTTAGCATTTTAGCTCTTCGTGTGTTATGCAGTTGGTGGACCAGACGTGCAATTTTGCAGGGGGAGGGGGGCTCAATATTTAATAGGCCAAACAAATGTTAATGAATCCGTCTCTCTACATGCTTTTGTTTCTGAGGATTTCACTGGTTGGTGGTGAGGAGAAGGGGTGACTTAGGGGGCGCTCAAGGACAACGCCAGATGAAATTAAATAAAGCAAAAGAGCAACAGCAGCGATATCAACATGCACAAGGCAAGGAAGCAGCAATTAGCATGTTAGCGAAAAGCGCAGGGCCTGGACTTACATGCTGCCCATTTTAGAGGAAAAGCCAGGGGAGAGAGCGGTGTAGTCCCTGACTGATGAGCCTGACGCGTCCAAGTCTCCTCCCCCCTCTGGTGTTTCAGCCAATGGCAGCATTGGGCTGGAGAAGTCAGCCGGGGGCGTGTCGGGGGTGGAGTCACTGTTGGCGTACAGCAGCTCCATCTGAGTGGTGGTCCTCCTGCGAGCCTGCAGAACAGACAAGTGAGAATTAGACAGTGCATTAATAGCAAAGTACTCATGCGCTAAGCCAGACATAAACACAATAAACATGGTAAACATGACAGAAAGTACCTTGCTCCTTGTTTTGGTGTCTCCACAGAGCTTCATGAGATCTGAGGCCAAGGTACTAGAGACAACAAAGTTTTATATGAGTATTAGTGACCAGTAGGACTGGGAATTAGCAAGCACCTCGCAACAGAGCTTAAAATACAAGCAATTGCATAACATCTGGGCAGACTAATAAAATATACAAGATATATGATCTGACAAACTGACTCAAAACAAAATTCCAAATTCCAGTTCCAATTTGAATGAACGAATGAATGAATGAATGAATGAATGAATGAATGATTGAATGAATGATTGAATGATTGAATGATACTTTATTTCGAACAAGTAGACAAATAAGTGGGAAAAATCTACAAATACTAAAAATAAAACAAGCCCTGAAGCTAGATATATAAATTATGACTTCAAAAAGTAGAAAAATTCAAAATGACATCAAGGAGTAGCACGTAAAAACTGTTTTAAAAAATTTATTGAAAGAGAATTACCACAATGCCCTTAAGACAGTGCAATAAAATATAGACGTTACATGAAAATGAAGCGCATAAATGATACAGGGAGCTAGGCTATCGATACAGTACCGTATAAAATAAGAAGTACCTGTATTGATCTATTTGCAGAGCTATAGTGCCCCCCCTGTTCCCTTACATAACCAACAACCATACTTACTTTCCCTCTGCAGAAGGACTTTGGGCAGACTCATCACTGCTGCTGTCGTCCCCGTTTTCTGTCAAATCAGAAGACCAAATAATATTAGATTTACCAAATACTCACATGGCCGCAAGAGTGAGATGATTGAATTAATGACTTTCTGAAAAGTTTCTGAACAGCTAATCCTTCCCTAAGGCTAAATACTCTCATTTTGCCCAGTTTCATAAAATGGTGTGAAATTGTCCGTTCAATTTTTTTTCTCTCTCTCTCTCTTTCTCTCTCCCTTTTTTTTTTTTTTTTTAAAACCGGAGATTAAAATGGATGAGGGAAAGATGAACAAAGGAAGCAGATGAGGGCGATGTCAGCGCAGCACCATGCCGTTTATCAATAAAAATTAAACAGAAACTCGGTCCCTGGCCGCTCTCTGAGGTAAACAATGAAGTCAAGATAGATCGAAAAGGTGAGAAATCAGAAGTTGGAGAGAGGTCAGGCGGGGAAGGTTATAAAGATAGGTGTGTGTGTCTGTGGGTAGGAGGGGGTGAATCCAATACAAGACAAATACAGTCAAGAATTGGAGGGAATCATTAGTCCGTTTCTCCCAGGGGAGGACAGCTGACCTACAGGGTCCAACAGACAAAACATCCATGTTGTATGGTTCCTGTGGAAGGGTCTGGGGTTAGCAGGGTGCTAAAGCATGGCGGCTGTAGCACATGGTGAGGCGGGAAGGAAGGGAAGGGTGTGGGGATGGGGGGGAAGAGGAGGAGGGGGCGGTCTGCAGACAGATGGAGGGAAGCCTGGTTGCATTGCACCTCATGCACCTGTTCATGTTATGTTTCGTTAGTCTCAAAGTGTGGGAGGGAAGGAACCATGCATCCATAACACAGATAAGAGTCTAATGTAGTTTCCACTTACCAGCTGGCATGTTACCTAGCTCTGTGAAAAATACAAAAAAATAAAAAAATAAAGAAAAAAACAAGGGGGGGGGG
>OMLF01039199.1:9094-20037 GCA_900302615.1 Holocentrus rufus | reverse complement strand
CACCCATCCCATGCGAATACAAATATTAGGATGCTGCCCACACACACACACACACACACACACACACACACACACCTCCTTGCCCCCCTCCTCCACCATGAACAGGAGGTTGGTGCCGTCGGATACGGTGAAGGTGAAGCGGTCTTTCAGTGAGTTGGAGCCGTCGTGGTTGTAGCTGATGCGGTTCTGGTAGATGTCGTCCATGCTGAAGCTGCCGGTCTGACGGTAGTGCTGCCCGTTGCTCGTCCGCTCGATGGTGCCGTGACGCGGCGGCTGGACCACAGTGAAGACGATGGACTCGGCCTGGAGACGGAGACGAGGGAGGAGGGTGAGGCAAGATGGAAGAGGATCTCTTTTAATCTCATATTCAGTGTTCAAATCTTGTTTTTCTGCAGAAATCTGCCAGTGGGACGAGATAATCCCACTTGTTTCCAATGCAGTTTCACTTGTTTGAGGAATTTTACTGGGGATAAATCTGTTCAAACAAGGCAGAATAAGTCAGATCAGCCCACTAAGATCAAGAAAATGACACTTGATTCAAGAGAATTCTGGAAACAAGTTGATCAGCATTGGAAACAAGTGGGATTATCTCATCCCACTGGCAGATTTGAACACCGAAGATGAAGCTGATTGACTTGTGAAGATGGAGATTTTCCAGTGTTGTGCTTGCAAATAGATATTTTATTCAGCGTCTATTTTATCTTTCCTTTATTGAGAGTCTCATAATCCCTTCTAGGCTTTTGATCTCACCTGCAAAATCCTTTAATAACTTTGTTTCTTACACTTACTTATGTCTTTTAATATTCCCTTTGTGCAAATTGACTCTAAATGGAAAGTTTGAAAGAGGAGCGGAGATTGCAGGAGGAGGCAGTGTGTCAGTCATTTTCATTTTTATGTTGTGTAAAAAGGCTCCGAGCAAACTGAAATGTCCTCGTTTGAATATAATTGATCATGAAAGTCAAAATCTGCCTTAAAATACTCTTCAACAAAAGGCTGTAGCGTTGTACATTATATTTTGGTGGTGTATTTTTCTTACTACCACAGACAGCTGGCACACTGTGCATGATGTAATATTATGTTGAGATATTTCCAATGCAGCAACAATGGAGTTTAACAGCAGAAAAAAAAAATTCAGCTGTCAAAAACATCAACATTAGACGTCAGGTTGGTGTCAGCCCGTCTCAATCAAAGATCTCGAGCTTCTTTATGATATCTAACAGCGTGACGGTATCGCAGGATGGATTCTTCCTTTAAGCAGCAAAAAAATCTCTGCAGTGAAAGTGGAAAAGAAAAACGCTCTGACTGACAGAAGCCAGCTTCCACTAAAAGTCAAAATATTACCAGCTGGTGGTCAGGGCTTTTCAATTTTGGCTTGCAGGTGGTCAGTTTGACTCCTCTGTAGGAGGCTTTGGCATCCACCACCGATCATCTGGAGCTGCTTTCCTGGTCGAAAAATCAGTTTGGCAGGAAAAACACTGGAGGTTGCATTTTTCTTTTTTTTTTCTTGGCCTTTCTGGAGCCAATTTTTTTTTTCCCTGCTCCACTTTAAGCCCTCTCAAACAGCTGCGGCCATACCTCTGTGTCCGCATCGGTGGCCTTCAGCTCGAACTCGGTGATGGTCTTCCTCACTCCCTCTTGGACTCTCATGCCAGGGACCTGCAGCAGCGGCAGGGAGTCGTCCACCGGCCTGATGGTGATGTAGAAGGTCTGGGCCACCTGGGAACAACAGACATGGTTTGAGTGAACTCTGAGCTATTAAGTCTTCGGGCTCATTTCTCTCTTGTACATCTGTTACCCGCTCTGAATTTGCCCCATGCATATTACAGGCAACATTACTCATGTCTCTCAACCTTGAAATATTACCACACAGTCCCGTGAATCCATAGGCAATATCACTTCCCATGATGACTTGTAATGTGCAGGCACTCAGAGCACAGATGATGGAGACGCCGCTGAACAGATTTGAAATAAGCCGATATCCGAATGCTGCGACCTTTCAGTCAACCGTGAGAAAACAAACGCACTTCCTGTGTAGGGGAGATGCAGGGGGAGTCGGAGTGATCAATGAAACTAAGCTGACTTTAATATCTCCACCTGTTAACTGCAAACAAAAATATATTTGATTCCTGCGTTGGCTTTGGCTCTACAGTTAGAAAGTCACCGAGCCGTGAACTCAAAAAAATCTGAAAAGGCAGCCCAGGTTCACAGCCAGGCTCCTAAAGCAGTGAATAAATACTTAAATCATAAATCTGAAGCCTGAAAATCTGAGGTGACAATAAAAATTATGAAGGTCACGCTCTCATATTGTAGCACTGACAGGATTTTGTCACCAGGTGGGCGATTCTGGGACCGCAGAACTTGTTGTGAGTTGGATTCAGGAATCCAGAACAGGAGGTGCCAGATTTAAAACACCAGTGATGTACCTGCTTCTGAAAAGGGAACGAGTTGTAGCTGTGATGGAGTCTACTGTTTTAGATTCATGTTTCATGTTCTGGACCCCAAAGTTGACTTTCATTAAGCCTACACCCCCCTTTGAAGTGATTTTGTCCTGATATCCAAAGATAATTTGGTTTGTGTTCAGTATTAAATTGTTTAGATGCCACTTTGACACTGACAAATAGATTCAAAATGGTGAGATTAAAACATAACATTAAAATAATCACTCATATCCTTTTTGTATTTGGTATAAATGAGATAATTATATTATTGTGCAGCTAAACGATGTCTCATTTTGCTCTGGCAGCCCCTACAGGACCCCTGAACGTCCCCCGCCCACACTTTGACAACCAGAGCAATCCCGTCTCAGTGAAAGTAGAAACTTATTGCATCAAAATTAAAATAAATAAATAAATAATGCAATGCAAAACACTCATAGTGAGTATACGGGCCAGTTCCTGCAGGACTGTGAGCGAGCCGCGCCGACAGGAGGGAGAGAGAGTTAAAAAACAAAGTAAACGAAGCAGACCACTCCACACACAGCGAGCACTACAGCGGCCAACAGAAAGCCTCCACACACTCCAGCCAGCCAGGCGTGAAGGCCAAATGACCTTTTCACATGTTTACTCAAGTCCTTGTGGTCCTCATTAGTCTGGATTAGCAAGGCAAATTTATGCGCAGAGGGTGGAGGGGTTGGACCGCCGCTCCCTCACCACTCTAAAAAAAAACGGGTACGCTGGGTGTTTTTTTTTTTCCAAGATCCTAAGTGAGCCTGAGTGGCAATTCAAAAGAGGATTTCTTTACAGCACCATAATGTGAAATGGCCATAATACATCAGCAGGGGGTTGATAGTGTTGTTGATTAGAAGCAGTGACTCAGTGATTACTTGTCCAGGTGATTTTCGGCTCTCAAAACACTTTGTGGCTCCCAAAATACTTAGCATGGTGATATATTCCCTCTTCACAAGTTTCTTTTGGATCTCTGCTCTAATTAGCAGCTAACTTACTCCACTCTCTTGTGAAAATGTGAGTTTATTGTTTGTGTTCATTACAGGCGACTACTGCTAAAGGGAAGGGGAACAGGCTGTTCTTTAAAGACTCCCTCCGGTGATTTCATGACCTCAGTCTTTTTAAGAGTCCTCCTGAAACAGTTCAGTGATGTTTGATTTGATCTCCACCAATCACAATCTCAATCAAAATGTGTCTCATCTGTGTGACAGATGTAATGGCAGCATAAACTTCTTACTTTTATGTTTTATTGGACAGTGAGAGGAGAGAGAGAGAAAGGAAAGGCAGGGCAGTGAGACAGGAAAGGACCAGACCAGTCCAGAATCGAACCCAGGTGCCCCCGAAACATCCCTACAGGCAAATCACTTGTTTACCTGGTAAAATAACAACTGATGAGAGAAAGGTCACACTACCAATTCAGGCTCTGATTAACCTGCTGCACATGTGAGACTCACTGTGATTGGTCAGATAATTGATACATCATTTTCTTAATTGAACTGTTTGAGGAAGAGTTTTGAAAATGACTGAGGTCATGAAATCACTGAAGGGGGTCTGTAAAAAGAAAAGAAGTTTCTGTACTGTCAGGGTTCATAAACTCTTTCTAAAGGGGTTCCTCAAGGAACCTATTAGGGTTCCCTAATAGTTACATTCAAAACTCAATTTTGAATGTCATTTTTTACATTCATCTGATCAGAGTGATGTCTTCAAACTGCTTCCTTAGTCTGGGCAGCAGTCAAAAAACCAGAAAGTTAATTTTATAATGATATAAACAGAGAAAAGAAAGACAGTCTCAGTATCTTAATAATCTTAGTGAAGCTGAAAGAACCACTTTGGCATTTTTGCTTAACATTTCACTGAAATTGTACATTCAGTTAAAATCAGTTTAAGTCTAATTGTTTCAGCTATATTCTACAATATGTGTGATGGTTCCTCAAAGCACCACAGGGTCACGACCTAAACAACACTGGTGGTTCCTCCGATCTGTTTCTACTTTTCCGAGTGTCGTCCGCTCGCTCACCTCGTTCGCCCCGTCCGACACAGTGAAGGAGAACTGGTCGGCATGCTTCTCTTCTTCGCTGGTGTGGACGTACTGGATGCTGCGTGCCGCCAGGTCAGCTTGGGTGAACGAGCTGATACGGGTGCCTGCAGAGAGGAGAGCGACAGCTGAGTCAGAGAGGGTGCACACACACACACACACGCACACACACACACACATCATGGTCACTCATAAAAACACACACACACACACCACCAATAACAACATGCATTCATTCTCTCTTTGAATATACACGCACGCACACACACACACACAGACACATGCTCACTGACCCATATTTGCTCATGCACAGTCAGACACACATACATACTAATACATGCGCGCACACACACACTGACAACATGCAGGCATTCAACATGCATTCTTTTAACACTCACACACTGTCACACACACATATGCGCCAGCACTAACACAAAATGTACACACACACACCCACACACACACTTTCCCTCGCTTGTTATTTACACATTTTGTTGTTTCAGTGTCATTTGGCGTCTGCTGCCCGATTCATCTGTGTCTCTGTTTGGCATCTTAATTTTTGTTTTCATCCTCTTTCTTCTGGCGTCAGACAGCTTTAAAAGCCCCGCGGGGTTTCTTTGTCTCCAAGCAGAGAATTCATTTTCTTCTCTCTTTCTTTTATGGATTTTTATCATTTTTAGGTGCAAATAAACTAAACTAAATGGAGCCTGTTCAAAAAAACTCCAGCTCAATCTTCGGTCTCCATGAGCTCCACCAACTAAAACTCAGTGGGGGAACTTAATCAGTTCTGATTGCGACAATCATAAACATTACACTCTGTGAGACTAAAGCCGATTGTCTATACAAAGATCCAAAATGTGTTTTGCTTCATTGCAAAATGAGTTCTATTTCTGCTGATTTGTTTTGGTCGGATGCTTATGAGAAGACTTGAAATAGGTTTGAGAAAAGGTGGATTCTGGGTGGGAATGGCAATGCGGTGCTTTGTATTGTTCCCACCTTTGTTTATGAATATGTTTATTATTCAAAGTGCACGACACAGAGGGAAAAATCAATCATGCGTAATGAATGAAAGTTAGCGAGAAGCCAATCTTAGTTTAAAGTTCAGCCTCACTTTCATTTTCTCCTTTTTTGCATGACAGACATTTAAAGACCTCCCCTATCATTTTAACACACTACTATTAGCATCTGCATGAGACATCATAACAAATGTAACATTTTGTCATTATATCATGTAAATTACTAAACTGACACTCAATAGTTGCAGAGATTTTGATGTGCGCTCTGTCATTTTGAAGCTAACCCCGCATTATTTATCTCATAGCTCATGTCAGCTTGGTCGACATTTTAAAAAGGGCAGATATTGTTTGTTCCAGGCTTGGCTTTATACTTAGGGATGTTTTGTGATCTTGCCGGTGACTTTGACGTGACTGTAATAACTTGCCCAATATTACGGCCTGGTTTTACGGGAAGTTATTTCCCTGAGCAGAGGCGACGGGCGAGAAGTTATTTCCCTGTGCAGATTGCTGAAAATTTTTCCAAAATAACGAAATCCCAATGAAGCAGCCCACATATTATATACATCACACGGTGTCCAATAATCCATTCAACATGTCGCGAGGGCCTCGAGAAAATGGAAATGGAGGCTTTTCGACATCAATCTTGTTCATGTCAACTTTTGACACTGTGGAGCTCATGGTCGTCCTGGCTTGTATCATCAATTCCCCAGCTGGATGTTTATACATCATTATAATCAGGACAGGCAGACAGGGAGAGACAGAGGTAATATCCTTATTCAGTGATGAAAATCCTATTTTTTCACCGATCACATTAAAGAGAATTGTATTTTTCCTTCCATTTGTCTTGACAGGAAATATTACCTTTTTGTTTCCAGGAGTTCAGATTCAAGAGACTGAATGGTGAATTAGCATACTTTTGAATCCTGATGTAGTTTTATGAGATATGTGGAGAGTAAATCTTTCTTTATTTCACACATGAAGTCAGAGAATGAGAAAAGCTCCAGGAGTTATTGGCTCATACCACAAAGAGTGCTATCTCTCTCTCTCTCTCTGAGATATTTTGTCAATATATCCACCCAAAACTTACCAGAAGTAAAAGTAGAGACAGTGTTTAGGTTAATTTATTATCAGAGCAGCATGCCCAACAGCCAGGGACTTTCAGTTAGACAAATCTTTTATGATTACTTGAAGCAGATCAGCATGGAGGCAGAGCTAATTTTACTGTTTAAGCTAAACCTCAGCAGGCAGAGACCCACAGAACCATGTTGGGCAAAGAAGTTAGCTAACTTAAAGGCAAAAAAACTTTCATAAATAAACAATATAAATCACAATGACTTCTTTTTTCATTCAAGCCCATGGCATCCATGATGTTGGAAGGTTAGCAGTTCAGCTAACTAGCTTATTGACATAGCTATCGGCTAATATGGGTGGTTTGAACTTGAAAGCTAGGCTAACGAGCTATTTTTTTTTGGCTTTTTTTATTTTTACATTTTCACTAGAAAGCAAATGTGTTTTAAAATCATTATCTTTAGAAATATAAGAGAAGCCATATCATTTTATGAATATATTATTTAGTCAATATATTAAATGATGTAGCTAACCAAGCTAACAAGATAGCATTGCTTTTTTGGTCTTTTTTTTTTTTTAGTTAGTGGCAAATAACACACTTAACACAGGTTTCACTCAACAAATGAGATTAACTGAAAACTCCCAGAGCAGCCTGGTCTGTGAGAAATGTAAAACTGTGGGAATCTGTGGAGCTTTGCCGGTGTGTTTGAGTCTCCAGTGAGCGGTGAAATGTTGCAGCAGCTGAGCCAAACTCAATACCACCGAAGGCAAATCTGCCATTGGCAAACCGCTAATTAGCAAGTTAATGGTCTTGAACAGTAATGAATTGATTTGATCCTTTCTGAGGTTTCAAATTTCACTGACTCAGTTTAATACAAATGGCTCAAGCTCAGTTACTGTATCATCATACACTGTCTTTTGCAGCCATCTTGGACCAAACTAAATCTATGAACTGTGATTAACTCTTGTGCTAGACTGGCTCGTGTTACATTATTCCTGATTGCCGATTCAGTTGCTGATCAATATCTTCTTTCCTTGTTCTTCAGATGCAGGCTGTGTCTGGAGAGTCAGACTCTTTAACAGGCAGCGTTTCTCTGTGAAGCTTTCTCTAAAGGAAGCTGGTTTTGGACAGACTGTCAAGGCAGCATAACACCATCATGTCAGGCGCTTCTTTGGTCATTTCTTCAAGCATAAACAATGAAGAATGACTTGCATTTACTATCAAACTCCTCCTTAACAGATGTCATTCACCATTTCTCCCCACTTGAGCGAGCCAGGGACCGGTCGCACAGGATTGTGGGAGATCTTAACCTACAGAGGACACATCTACGCTGCCTTAAGATACAGAGACGCCTCAGTGGGACGTTTGACTGACAACATTAGATTTGGACATGACATAATGCCTTCCTGCCTCATTATTCAGCATCTTTGACTGTTCTGATGCCCTCCGTTTGCAGACTTGTCTTGACAAGAGGGAAAATGCAGCTTGTCACATTTATAATTGCATGTGTGTTTATCGCCGCGTGTCAATGTCACCCCTGTCATTCACAGTGTTCTGCACAGCCTGACATTGTGCTGATTTGGACTGAATATGAACAGGTAATAGCCTGAAGGCGCCTGATTGACAAAGTGGTGGAGCTGCATTACTTGTGACTGGCAGAGCTGACCAATGCTGCGTCGGCTGTGATTGGTGGAGCTGACTGCAGCCTCCTGGGATTCATGTGGCAGGAAGGAAACGCAGCGGAGCGGCTACAGGATGAAAATTAAAGTAAACAAAATCTAATTCTTTGCATGTATATCAGTGCTGTGGTCTCCTCAGTGCGATTGTGTGATGCGGGATTGTGTGAGGTGCCCCAAAAATGAGCTGTGGTACGTGTCAGATGGATTTAAGGTGTGACGACGGGTTAAAGCCCTCATTGATTCATGGGACGATCCCTCTGGTGTAAACTTAAAGGTAACACGCCTTTAGCTCGTTAATGAGTCTTTTCAAGAGTTTGGATTTGAAAGTGGGCATTCATCTCACTGCGCTGTTACCTTGACATTCACCGTAGGCTGACAGCCGATCCCACAGGAGTGGGCTGCGTGTGTGTGTGTGTGTGTTAGCATGGAGTGACAGATTGGCTGAGCGGCTAGCGTTAATTATCCGGAGCCCTCTGTGGCGTCGAGGTGAACCGATGCCGGGAGATTGGAGAGTCGTGCTAACATCCAGCTAATTAGCATGCTGCAGGAGCGCTGGGCCGTGTGGAGAAACCGTTCAGCCGGGGCTGAAATGTTCAATAGCACAGAAGCTAATCGCCTCTTTGTGGTTGGAAGATGCATCAACTTCTTCCTGTTCATTCCAGATGTAATTTCACAGCAGTAATGTCTGCACCTTATTTTTATTTTGTTTATTTATTTATTTATTTTTTTGCATAAGGTGGCAGAAACAATTCAAGGTGACGTGAGAGAAGGAAATTGATTTTTTTTTTCTAAGTGGCAATCAAAACACCTCACGAGGATTTTGACACAGCTGAGGGAGTGTGATTGCATTGTGAGCTTGTTGTATTTCAACAGTTTGGGCCTCGGCTGAACACAGCAAAGAGATTCAATTAAGGCTGTGTGTGTGTGTGTGTGTGTGTGTGTGTGCTTTTTTGTGTGTGATGATGATGATGTGTTAGTGTCTGTGGCATGTGTGTGAGAGAGGCAGACATAGTGTGTGTGTCTGTGTGTGTGTGTGTGTGTCTGTTTTGAAGGGGGCAGCTGGAACACACTTCACAAAAAATGAGACAGAGAGGAACTAGACCAAGGCTCATTACACTTGCCTCTTTAATGTATTATGTGTGTGTGTGTGTGTGTGTGTGTGTGCAGAGTAATTTTAAAAGAGAAGAAATAACCTACAGCACGTATATATCAATTTACGTTGTGTGAGTTGATGAGCGCATTCTTGCAGATTCATCAAAGCGTGAGTGTGTATTTTCTCTGCTCTCACCTCACACAGGCACATGTGCATCCACACACACACACACACACACACACACACACACATCATTTATGTTCTATTGGCTACATTAATTTGCAAAAACCTCAAAGAAGCATTAGAAGTCTCCATAATATTCCTGACTTCAGGTTGAGGTTTGTGGATTAAACCTGATAATAAAACCAGTTTTATCTCGGCCCCCTGTGGCGCTGGCGGTGGCCGGTCCGTACCTGGCTGGGCGGCGTGCTCCAGGTGACCCAGGCTGGTCTGCTTGGTGATGCGGTAGATGAGCTCGGCCGGCTCGCTGTCCTGGTCGCTGGCCGACAGCTGCAGGGTGGTCAGCTTCTTCACAGAGTTCTCGTCCAGCACCAGGCCTTTGTTCACCACCACCGAGGGCGGCAGCCGGTCCTCTGGAGATAAGAGACAGACGAGCTTCACTACACACCCAACGTCCAGACGGCAGCGCACCGCATTCCTAAATGGGTCGTGTTTGGGAACATCCACAGACGTTCACAGAAGCTTCTCTGTTTCAGTCCAATTCAACAGTGATCTTTAAAGTAACACAAAACCTCTCACATGATCAGTTGTTTGTTTGTTGTAACAAACAAACTGACAGAAAAATCGTCTATATGCATTTACTGTACAGCATATCAGTCTTTTTCCACTTCACCTACAAATGTCAGACTGCTTCACAAGGACATTATTAATGCAACTGAGAGATTCATTGAAAAAAACATTTGGCCCGCCCTGCAAGAAATCCCAGCATGCATAGCACAGCTGATCAATCGCTTCCCATAGGAAATGAATGAGGGGGAATCGGCTCCTAGTCGATTCTCATTGTGAGGTTGTGAGAGTTCAGTTTGACCTGAACTTTGACACAACGTGACTCACCACTGCTCAACCAGTGAGCGATCAGGTGGGACTGACCTCTCGTTCTCCCCAATTTTAAAACGGAGGAAGGTTAAGTTGTTGGAAAGTCTCTGTCCGTGCAACTCGAGGGAAAATGGATATTAGCTGCAAGCCAGAGTCGTCCTTTGATACATCCGTTGCATGCAGAGACAGTACAACACTAACTGTGAATGCTACTAGGAAAAATGCTAATCCCTTTCTGAGAGAACATAACCTTTGGGTCTCGTCTCCTCCAAACAAAATGACTTCATGACTTGAGTGTGCGAGAAAATTTCACTCTGCTGATTTGATCTGATGAGTGAAAGTGTAGAACAGGAAATGAGAAGACAGAAGGAAGCAGGGAGAATGAACGAATGACAGGAGAGTAAAAAAAAAATACTGAAAGAGAAAAAAAAACTTAAGGAGAAGAGGGAGAGAAGTGAGGAAAGATGAAGGTGAAAGAGGATGAAAAGAGATGAGAGGAGGAGGGTAATGAAGAACAGGAGGAGAGGTGAGGAGGAGGAGGAGGAGGAGGC